>JAWPHD010015247.1:0-56329 GCA_037043455.1 Cyrtodaria siliqua | reverse complement strand
TGCGGATAAATTGAAAGTTAAATTGAAAGTTACATTTACTATGTTTTATTTTTATGGAAGAAACTTTGAGATGTTAAAATCGTACATGAGCAGTAAACGGTTATCAAATACACGTCACTTAGAAATAAAGCAAGCATACAATTAAGGCGGAAACATAATTTTGCATTTTAAAGGTAGAGTATATATTGACTGGTCTGACGTTATTATATACTAAAGGAAAAAGGAAATGCAGCTCGGGAATGTTTATAATTTATATTCCGCACTCTTAATTTCACATAATATTCCAGAGAAATCCCAAGATGGTTTGTTAAAAACAGGTTGCAGTTAATTAGAGAAAAGACAGAACTGTGCCGTTACAGACTTTTTTCACAGTACGCTTTGTAACACGAAATTAATAAATATTGAAGTTCCGCTTTGAACATTTGAGCCATTGCAGAGAGCTCTGTTTAATGTCAGAATATTGCAAAAGTTTCCATCCTAAGTTTACTCAATTGCTTGAAGCACACACGTATTATATCAATAATGAAACGCTGAATGGATAACATTTGATAGGTTATGCATTGTTTTAGTCTTCTTTTTTTCCTTAAGGAAAGGCCTGATGTAGCCATGTACCATTCGCTTAACAGCAGTTTATTATACATACAATGTATATCGGAAATTCGTGAGATGCGTTCTTTTTATTTAGTATCAATAAACGCACACAGACACACACATACAGGACGATTTAAAGCGACCGAGGGCGATTATGAAGTAGTAAAGGTGATAATCCAAATCCAAATACAGCAATCAGAATGAGTTTTGGTTGCCATTACGTGGTCAGAATATTTACTTTCATACCCCCATCCAACCCCTTCTCCAAGAATCGAAAACGGGTTTGGCTGGGTTATGAAATAAAACTTTAATTTTGCCTTATAAAGTTTGCATATTGTAAAATTAAAACATTTAATAAGTAATTTTAAACAGATTATCACATTTTTTCAGCAATTTTTTTTAAACATATTTCATTGTCGAATATCCGTTATAAAATCTTGCTCATATAAGCATTCCCATCGCTTACTGGAGTTAAGGCGGGAACACGTAATGCTTATCTAATGTGTATATGCACAACACTAGGCCGCATGCGGTGTCTGAATTATTTATTTTGATTTAGCCGTCGACTCGTCTAGTTATTGTTGTATTAGTCATTACTTTTAATTCATTTCATGCTTTAAGGCATCGTCGGAACCCACGTTTTGATTGATTACGTTATCGTAATCAGTCAAACGTGGGTTCCGACGATGGCTTTAAGGCTACTATGCATTAAATTATGATCGAATTACTCATAAGTATATGCTAAACTGCTATCAATATGAACTCTATATAAATTTATATTAATTATTTAACAGTAAAAACCTGCAGTGTCAACGAGTTTCCCAAACATTTTCATAAACAATAACTAAACCAAAGGTAACATGTGGCTTAATTTGTTGCACGTGCACGTTGCACACAGTATTATTGTCCTATTTGTATTTGGATTGAAACCAGTCAATCTTCCAGACAGCTTCTCTTCTGTTTAAACGGACATACGGCACCCTTAATTTCTGTTTAACATCTGTCCACGCATCAAAGTAAATCAAACCTTATTTTGTTCTTCCTAGCTCAAAAAGTACATTCTTTCTTTTCTTAATATTTTGCATTTTTTCTATAATTAACAAGCGGCTATAGAAGCTAGCTTTGAGACAAAACTGAAAAACACAAGTACACATATACTACAAATATATAAATAAAATTATTATAAGTATTATACAAATATGCGTACAGTTTCAACATGATATACACTACCTAACATGTGTACATTTTCTACAGGGACCTTTATATAAAATGTTCATATTCGTAATAAACATTAGGTTGTCCCACCTTAATTCCATTAAGCGATGAGAAATCTTATTATCTTATATTTCGACAAAAAAACATGTTTAAAATCATGTTTGTACTGAAAAAAATCGATAACCTGTTTAAAATTAACTATTAAATGTTTTCATTTTTACAATATGCAAACTTTTTAAGCCGAAATTAAGGCTTTATTTCATACCCCAGCCAACCCCGTTTTCGCTTCATAGAGAAGGGGTTGGATGGGGTATGAAACTTAATACTCGGACCACGTAATGGAAACATTATGCCAATACCGGGCCGGTACACATTCTATGAGATATCTACTGAACAAGAAATGTTTAGCACGACTTTTTAGGGACATAGATTAAAATATGAACATTGATATACTTGTTTGAAAATATTAGAAACGCTAGATAAGGATGTGATTTTCCACAAAAAAAAGTGTTATTTTACTATTTTCTAAGCGAAATATCAGAATTACCTCCCATATATTAAAAACAACTTATTTCATTATACAAACGTATTTCTTTGAAAAAATTTAATATTTGTATTGCCATGAATTGTCCATTCTGTCAATGTTTGAAAAAACGCATTCCAAATTTCATAAAATTACCCCCCTTTTCATTGAAATAAGAACGATTTTCGATAACCTGTAAAAGTATGTTCCATTCCTGTTTGCTTAATTGTTATCTCCGCCTTTGTTTACAAATGAATATAGCATTTTTATAGGTATAGGTTTTATAGTTTGTTAAATTCTCGTCATAGTACAGTATTATATACAATAAAACATTACATATGATTTTAACTATGCCATTCTAAAAGAATTATAAGAGCCTATATGAAAATAAATTTCATTTACAACAATAACATAATATGACAAATTGCACTTAAATGATTGGTTCTGGACTATTGCACCAGCCGTGTCATCAGACTCACAAATAGCTGAAGCAGTAACCAAAAAGAACCAATCACGAAGGTTTTATTACTACCACAACATATATATATCATAGAATAAAATGTTTCAGCTTATACAAACATTATATATAATATGCTAAAAGCTGAACAGTCATTGTTAATCGTCCGCATGTGAATCATAACCATAGTACACATATTAGTTTAAAACGTCATTGAAAGTGTCTGCATGGACAGGCTATGCATTTTGTAAATAAGCACCTGGGGACAATTTAGTCCACCGTATAAAGATAAATAAAGCTAAAAAAAAAAATTTATCACATCAGGTGAGACCAGACATGAACTGATTAACAGTAACTGTTCATAAAATACATGTCAAATACATTCAAACTAAATATACACTCAGTTAAAACAGTATTATTTATATAAAAACGAATTTCTAGAGTGTAAAATATTAACACAGGTTTTGGCACATACCATGCATACTCTTATCATTTCCAGATTGGAAAATAAAAACTTCATCTTGTCTAAATCACTCAATCTATAAAAAATCAACAGAGACTGTAAGAGCTTTTTTAAATAAAAATATCTATCTATCTATTTACTGTCAGATGTTCTATTCCAAATATTATTTCTTAAAATATATTCAAGTACATCCTCACATAAATTGTTATGTAATATTTATAGCAGGATTTTTGGAGTATATGCGATTTATACTGCTTCTCGAGGGCCGCAGGCCCGAGAGTGCAGTATAAATCGCATAGGAGAAAAATATGCTATAAATGTTTTGTACCAGAGCCATCTACGCATGTGCAAGAAGTTTTAGGGCGTTGCAGTTTTCAGTAAAATTAACAGCTCGATCCAATCAAGAAATAGCATTATCACGCGACATGAGCATGACCCATGTTTTGATTATCGTAGCCAATCGCCTTTGTATATTATTGGGCAAATGCACGCGCAGTTGTAATTTACAACACACCTGTCAATCAAAACGACTACACCATTACCAAAACAGCACTCCTTGACATTGCATTTGCCCAATAATATACAAAGGCGATTGGCTACAATAATCAAAAGATGGGTCATGCTCATGTCGCGTGATAATGCTATTTCTTGATTGGATCGAGCTGTTAATTTTACTGAAAACTGCAACGCCCTAAAACTTCTTGTACATGCGTAGATGGATAATGGCTCTGGTACAAAACATGTATAGCATATTTTTCTCGTATGCGATTATACTGCACTCTCGGGCCTGCGGCCCTCGAGAAGCAGTATAAATCGCATATACTCGAAAAATCATGCAATAAATATTACGTAGACCATGGTATAACTGCCGAATCTGTCATTTATAGCACGGCTGAAATATACCGGCATTTATAGCACGGTTTAGGCTCAGACCTTAAGGTTTATGAAAATTATATCATATGCAAGAACAAAGGAAAACCATTAAAGATACCACAATAGCCTAAATACACACTATTCATCGTGTAGTACCCGAGGATATACACAGCATATGTTAGTTATTGTGGTATAAATACAATAGAGCATGAGTCTTGCAAGTGTACGGACGATAATACACTCGCTAACGCTCGTGCATTATCTCCCCGTACACGTGCAAAACTCATGCTCTATCCTATACATAATTCCTTTTGTTTTTGGATATCCTTGGATTATTGATTAAAATGTGTGATTTATATGATCTATGATTAATTAAGGAGTATTGAAAATTTAACTATAAGTGAGTGTATAGAAATATGTGTAACCTGTCATGTGATTATAATTATGTATTACAAAGTAATGATGAGAAACTGTAACATTTTAAATCAATAAAATATCTGTCTATCTTTCTAAATATCTATGTCACTTTATCATTGACCCCGAACATACACGGCTTTGTATCTTGTCTATGGAAATGACATGCATGGTATGTGCTAAATCTATTTTGCTCAGTATATAATGACTTCTACTTATATTGCCTATTAATTCTGCCTAGTTTGTTAGTGGGTATAGCCTGTCTGGGATTTCTTTATTGACACTGTCCCGTTTCAATTGGAATGGCAAGAGTGAGGAATGGTGATCCTCAGGTTAGAACCTGGTTTAAACCCCCAGCGGCCTTTTTGCCACAGTCCGTCCCAAAGCGGTTGTGGTGCCGTATAATGTGCTTAATGTATCTTAATTGCTGTTTGTTAGCCTAACAAACAGCAATTATGATACACATTACGTGGTTCCGCCTTAATTCCATTAAGCGATGGGAAAGCTTTGTTTAAAAACTTTTATTTTTTTGAAAAAAATCGATAACCTTTTTAAGCCAAAATTAAGTTTTTATTTCATACGCCAGCCAACCCCATTTTCGCTTCTTGGAGAAGGGGTTGGATGGGGTATGAAAGCTAATACTAGGACCGCGTAATGCGATAAGCGTGTTTTTGATTGACTGTGTTCTGTGAGTGCTAGATTCATGTTCGACATTTACACATTCTTTAAAAAAATAGTTACAAAACATGCTTGCATATGCTACAGTATACAGTCATATAAAACACAATTTCTACATGTAATATTATATTCTAGTCAAAAGTCCTAAGAAACCACCTAAGAATATGTCAGTATTATTCTCATTGTTTTGTGTATTTCGCGATTGATTGTAGATGCTGTTGAACTGCAAAATAACGCGTTTGAATCGTCTGCTCTGATTGCATGAACACGTTTTAAAGCTTTCAAGTCGATGTGTTTTCTTAAAATTAGATCGTAACACTTATACAACTGGGGATATAGGATCGTGTTAAGTACTTCGAATTAGTGTAGCTTTCGATGTTCCTAATTCTAAAATATTCCATTTAAAACTATTTTGTCATCGTCTTTTACTGGCATTACAACTACAAATGCGTTTGCAAAAGACATTTTCGAAATATTTAATGTTAACGCTAAATTACAGATATTTGAATTTCAAACGATACTCAATTAAAAGAGAGGTAATTTATGATTATTCATGTTTCATTTTCTTATAGACGGAGAATCTGCAATAATTGAGTCAAATATTTATGCTTTTCTATATTATTTCATACCAATTTTAAGAAGTTTATATATTTAAGCGGACATCGATTCATCTTACGTGTTTCATCAGCACATTTCATGTTTTCATATAAAAGGAGAGTAACTTTCAAAAGATGTAACAATTTAAACAAAACATAAATGGTTGACAAATTATGTGTCAAAACAAAAAACTTATCACACACCTATTCTAAAAGGTGTCTAAAATAATAAAATTAGTTAAGATTTAAAATTGAGTAATTAGGAATGCTGTTCAGTATATAAAGACGCGTGTACAGGATACACTGTACAACATGTACAAGATCAAAGACGCGTGTACAGGATACACTGTACAAGACCCGCTTATACATATATGATGAATTGTACAATAAACGTGAAAACTGTCTACATAGATATTGAAAAGATGGATAATTCATAAATTACGTCAAAGCCTATGTTGGGGAACCGACATTGAATTATATAATTGAAATTTATTTCACCGATGGAGTAAACCAGTTTTCAACTCATTTGTTAAAGTTATTCAATTAAATAATTGAGTGTGGTTACTTTCCCGAAGAGTGGAGTGAAGTATCGTTTCATATCGCTTCAGAGCCTCATCTCCTAGGCTCAGGATAGCGATTGAAGAGGGTCGTTGGAAAAAAAAACACAACAGAAACGCCAAAAGAAAGCAGAAAATGACAATTCTGTTGTTTGCTTGAATATGGATTTCAGTAATATTTGAATGCACATTTAACAGAGACCTGAGATCTACATTGTTCAAAGGGTACTTGCAACATGTTCAAAACCATAATAATTTGAATCTGACAACTAATGTGTATGTTCTTACACCTCAATTGTGGTATATACTGCTCACCTCAATCCGAAATCCTTCCCCACCCACCCTTAAAGCTTAGGCCTATAATGTATAATGTATGTCATACAATCAGTTACTGTTAAACAATAGTGAACCTGTCAAAACGAAGTATGAGTATACTTAAATGTGTGCGTAACATTTTATAAACACATGCTACAAACGAACGGCACAGCTCATGATTATTTCACATTGAAGTTTAATACATATTAATCTAAGTAAAAATAATAATAAAACTGTCGTAACGCCAATAATATATTCGTGATATTAGTTCTATAAGTGGCTAACATTGTGCTCAAGTGTCATATTTGACTTATTGCAGAATACGTATACGTCACTATGCACTTTGTAAGGTTTGTACCATAGATCTAATGGTTTTCCTTTGTTCTTGCTTATGATATATTTTTCATAAAGCTGAAGGTCTGAGCCTAAACCGTGCTATAAATGCCGGTATATTTCAGCCGTGCTATAAATGACAGATTCGGCAGTTATACCATGGTCTACCCAATTTTTCAGGCCCGTAGTTGTAATGTTTACACACAACCTGTCAATCAAAATGTCAATTACCGGCATTGAATGGCTATGGTACAAAATATTTATAGCATATTTTTCTCGTATGCGATATATACTGCATTCTTGGGCCCGAGGCCCTCGAGAAGCAGTATAAATCGCACATACTCGAAACATTATGTTATAAATATTACTTATATGGGATCAACTCGACCCATATAAATGTATGACTAGGCTAATAAACGTTCTTCAGTACAAACCCAGTCCTCCTGAGCTCAAAGAGACACTGATCATTCTAATTTTGTCTCGGTATAAGAAACGATATTTTGCATGCAGCCATTGCTGTATTCCTGTATCTTGTCCTCGGTTTACTTATAGTTTATGAACATGTTTGGTTTGAAAAACTCGCCGATTCGGCGAGTTATTGAATCGGCAAGTCATTGTTGTAAAATGATAACTATTAGCTTGTATGTGTTTCATATTGCTAGCAGTTGTACATATAATTCAATAACGTTGTAATTGATCAGTAAACACAGATGTATTACCCCTCAAAGAATCAATTGAATTAATAAAAATGATTTATACGGCAAAAAACTAGCCGATTCGTCTAGTTCTCCCGACAAAACTGTTTAATCAATATAATGGAACTACTTCAGTGCATATGAACATTGAATATGCCACTCATAGTTACATTGAATATGCACTGAACACATTATGATATGGTTAAATTCATGTTTGGATTGACACCCATGGTTCTTCCTGATCGGATCTAGTCCTTTTAAAACATTATATAAAAGACACAAATCCGTATGTGCTGATCGTGCAAACTTGATTGATCATTTATGTAAGGTAATTGTTTCTCATATTTAATACAAACTTCAGCATGATAAATGTAGTTTAATAGTTTGTTTAAGTCTCATCACAGTACAATATTATCTACAATACAACAATTCATAAAATACAACTGTGCCATTCTTTTTAGAATTACAAGAGACTATACAATATCAATATACATATGACTGTTCACAATGTTAAAATATTGAGCAATTGATTCGGAACCGACTGCCACAGCCGTTTCATAAGACTCACAAAAAGACTCAGCAGTAGGTCCAGTAGTCAATGCATACACATATATCACTGTTTTAATTTATCAAATCATTTTCTAAGAATATTATTATCACACACATTTATACATAGTAATAATTGAGCGGCCGGTGCTAATCTTGACATGTTGTCTAAAAGGTACTTAAAATAGAAATAGTAATAAGTGAGTTAGAGAATCGCAACGGCTACTGAAACCTTAAAAAATAGTATAAAAAATCAGATAACAACCCAGATCAGATCTGGAGTGTACTGATTAGCACCGACTTCTCAACGTCGTTATAAAACCTTAATCTTATCTAATAATCATTTCATTATTTACAGCAAAAAATATGATGAAATTAACTTAAAAAAGAACGCTTACCAGCTTACTACAAGTAAAATAAATAATAATAATAATACATAATTAAGAATATAAAACAGAGTTTCGCTTTTTGAGAATATTACAACAGGTTTTGGCACTCATGCGTATCATATCTTTATTGGAAAATAAACATAACATTTTGTCTGTTTCTTTACATCTATAAACTTTGCAAATGCAGCTCTGTGCTGTAAAGGTAATATAAGTTTGCAATATGGTTCAACTTCATATTCTGATTTAAATAGCCTGAATGTTCTTAACTTGTTTCTACCTACTCCACTTACACCTGTTACTCTGTTTATACTATTCTTCCAATCTATTACATATAAATCCATTAGAGCCGTTGTAACATCTTCAATACATTTTAACTTTGGAAAAGAAAAAATTATATTCGTGTATGCATCTAAGCCAATACTTTTAAACTTATCAACAACAGAGTGGAACCAATTTTTACAATTTCGATTAGCTTTATAATAAGCCCAAACAAAAATACGTTTATTGTCCTTGTATTGTTAAGATTTACATTACGACTCCAATGGTTACAAACATTTTTCCATTGTCTAATACAAGGAGGTATCCAACCCATATCACCTGATAACGCGGCCACTGGAGTGTATTTGCCTACTCCTAAGTAAAGCCTCACGGCTCTATGTTGTATAGCATTTATACAAGAGAATGATTTATTTCCTCATATAGAAGCTCCATATGAAATAACAGGCCAGACAAGAGAATCATACAGTTTTGTATAAACATCATAGGGCATACCCCCCATAATTTTATATTTAGCTATAAGCAAACCTAAAGCTCTACTAGCACTTTGAGAAACGAGTTTAGCTGTAATGGAATAATCCAAATATTCAGTCCAAGTTAGACCAAGATAAACATATCGGTCAATGGTATCAACAGTATTAGGTCCACACATAAAAATACAATTTGTCCTTTGGACGGAATTTGGCCTTAAGTGAACAACATTACTTTTGATGTTTATGAGTTAAATTTGTTAATTGATAATACTACAAAAATGGTGGCCATCACAACACAACAACATCTCATTCTGTTCAAACTCCGTCTCACAGTCACAGGGAGTTCAACTTTGTGAGTAGAGCAACCATGCTGTCATAAACATCCTGCTTCACATGTACTGAAAGGAAAAAGAAACGCGAAACGGGAATTTCCGCTATATTGTATGTACTCCGCTATATTGTATGTACAATATGTTGCTGTTAATCGAATGGTACATGGCTACGTAAGATCTAAATATATAAATTCAACTCTTTGGCAACGATAACAAGAGGGTGATGGTTAAGGCATATTGCAGTTATAGTTTAAATAAGCAACATATAACATAATTTACATACAGGTCTGTTCGCGTAATCGTAAGTAGATTTTGCAACGTAATAATTGCCAGTGTTGGGACAGCGGCTTTAAATCATACACACAACTTATATAAAATATAGATATTTTTTTAACTGCTGACTTGATTTTTTTTGTTATTTTCGCGAATGACAGATGTGAGAGAAAATCAAAGTACTGAAAGTACTGAGAATGCAAGGTTGGAAGATGGTCTGCCACGTTTGACTGCACCGGAACCAGAAGCTACTTCGGAAAACTGTCGAGGCTTTCCTTTGTCTGTCCTGAAACAAACACTGCATTCCTGGTGATAAATGGCATCGGTTGCATGAAGATTATGTAACATTTGAATGCGGGAATACACCTAATTAAAACAAGAATCTTTTAATTTTTCGCATTCTTCAAATATTCGCTCCTGAAAATCTTAGGTTCTTACAGAAAAGATAGATTTGGTTTCATTTCCGAAGCTTGTTTACCCTACTGGTTTGCCACAAAATAGACAGTCATTCCTAAATGAAATTGATATCTCAGGACTAAGTATACTTTATGGACCCGTCTTTCCCTGTAGTAGCTCACATTTTTTGTGTGCCCTGCTATTGATTTAGGACTGATATATGTAGCTCTACATATTTTATGAACATTTTGCCCAGGCTGTACACATAACTTGAGCTATACTATGCTCTATTTACACCAACACACCATTTCTTCATTAAATTAACAGTATTTGTCCTCACAAAATGAACAAATGTTCATTTTCGAACAAATGTTCATTTTTGAAAGTAAAACAGATCTACTATCACAGCTGTACTATCATAAAGAAACTGCAGAAAACATGACCTTGAAGATATGACTGTATTATGTTATGATTAAATAAGTGCTATACATTCCGCTAAAATAGTTTTTATACATATCGTTTTCTCGTCAACCTACCTTATAAAATCATCAAATATAATAGAAAAAATAATATGTATACTGCATACAGGAATTAATATACGGTACAAATAACAAATGTACGAACAGGCAAGATTGTAAATGAACTAGTAACCGGATAGCGCAATTATCCGAATTTCGAAATACGCTGCAAATTCGTCCAATTCTTGTTTACTAATCATATATTGATATATTGTGTTAGAAACAATTGAAAAATATTCTGTTGCAATTTGTCCGGGGTGTTTTGTAAATGTCACCACTACTGTATAGTCACTGTCAAGCGAAGGTGCGCGTGACGTCACGTCGTGTTTCTCCCTTGATATGAAAACCTTGCAGAAAATCGCCCATAACTCATACATAATGAGATTTTCGTAGAGTTTCTTGACCTATTTATTCGCATTATAGTTGTTTTCAGCATCCAATACGTTCGTCTAGCATAGATCAGCATACATGTACGACTTGAAGCTTCGATTTATGAGAAAAATGTAGGTTAACCGCCAAATGGCGACGAGGAGGTGCCAAAAGCAATGGCTATGAATGCAAGTTGAAAATCAACCTTGCATTCAAAAACAAAATAATATGCCTACCATCGAGTGAATGATATGTCTGTAAACATTATTTAACTGCTGGCATCGATTGCAGTGAAACCATTCACAAGATAGTAGGCATGTGTTCCTTTTCACAAACAAGCCGATGCGAGTAAGTGAGGAAACAAAACAATCCTACCTTCGAGTGAAGCTGCCTATAGCGCAGACCACAAAAATTACAAACTGCAATGTTGATTTATTACATCAATAAAGTGTTGAGGATGTCAGTTTCATTTCCTGAGAACACTGAAAAAGTCGAAACAGTTTTGTATTAATAAATTTAAATCAAATCATAAACAAACTTGTATTAATAAATATTTTTATTTTTTTTAACTCATGGTTTGATTATAGGAAAATCCATTACGAGATGGTAGGCGTTTTGTTATTTTCATGAACTAGCGGAATGCAAGTGAGTGAAAAACAACATCGAGTGAAGGAATTTTCTAAAATTCGGGTAATGGGGATTATTAATTTAACTGCTAAGATCGATTATTGGGAAAGCCTTCACGAGATAGAAGGCATGTGGTTCTTTTCACAAACAAGCGGCTGCGAGAGAGTGAAAATAAAAACATGCCTACCATCGAGGGAATGATTTGCCTATATCTCAGACCATAAAAAAAACTGTGACCTTGACTTATGACATCAATAAAGTGTTGAGGACATCATTTGTCATTTGTTGAGAACATTGATAAGAGCAAAACAGTTTGAAAAAAAAATCAAAAAGAAATCGTACACAAACTTGTATAAAATATATAGATTATTTAACTGCTGGGATCTATTATAGGGAAATCCTTCACGAGATGGTAGACGTGTGGTTCTTTTCATGAACGAGAGGATGCGAGTGAGTGAACAAACAAAACACGACTACCATTGAGTGAAGGATTTCCCGATAATCGAACATAGCAGTTAAATAATCTATTACATTTCAAATCCGTTTAGTATGTGATTTTAACCGAAATTAATTGCTTTATTGAACGTTATTGGCGGATGACGTCGACATCACCAACACTTTATTGACGTCATGACACAGAGTCATAGTTAGTTATTTTTGTGTTCGGAGTTATTTATTAATATTTTGCGATTATGAATATTCTTTCACTGAGAAATCCCAATCTTTCACTCATAAACATGTAATAAAGAAGTGTTTTAAACCGCTGGCTCTGTTATAGGGAAATCCTTCACGAGTTGGTAGGCATTTTGTTATTTTTACGAACGAGCGGAAGCGAGCTAGTGAAAAAACAACATGTCTGTCTTTGAGTGAAGGATTTCTCTGTAACCAAGCATACCGTATACCCTTATAACTGTTCGCCGCCTAGATGGGCATTAAAAAAAGAAAAAAAGCAAACATGGGGAAAAAACAAAACATTTTACTACAAATAAATATAGATATAATATTTTAATTGCTGCGTTTGATGACATGTGGTTCCTTTTACAAACGAGCGTATGATCGTAAGCGAGTGGGAAAAAAAAACCTACCATCGAATGAAGGATTTCTCTATAATCGATTCCAGTAGTCATATAATCTATTTATTACATTTTAAATCAGATTATATATGGTTTTAATCAAAATTATTCGCTTTATTGAACATTATCGGCGAATGAGGTCGATGTCAGGAGCACGTTATTGACGTCACAGTTGTTTATGTGTTCAGAGTCAGTTTTCAACACTTCCGGTTTAAGCGCAAAGTCAAAGGTTATAGGAGGAAAAAACACTTACATCATTAAAAAATGCAACATGTAAATACAATACGGCGTAATGACTACGGGGCTTTATAAACCCGATAACGGAAAAAACTTACATCATTGAAAAACTTTATAGACCCGATAAAGGCAACTAAATGTGAATTATTAACAAACTAAACGCCCAGATACATGCTTCAGTGTTTATTTTTACTATACCCAGTCCCACTTTGAAAACAATCAATGAATTAGTGACATATTTTAACAACGATTACGATCGTGTTAACTTTCTGTTTTACCGGCGTTGAAAACGAAAGTACCCGCTTCGCGAAAATTCAAATAAATTGATTGTAAAATAGTTACTGAGTATATTTATGGTCAAAACAATTACTATTATTGAAATGATATAGTTTTGCTAAAAGAACAAACATTTTTAATTGGGAAAATACATCGAAATACAAACAGGAACATCTAATAAGAAGATAGAAAGAAGGGAAAAACAACAAAGAAGAGGAAATAAATTAAACTGCATTTTACGGATGGAGTGTGGTCATGACATAATACGTTTGTTGTTATAAACAGTCTCGATTTTAGAGTGGTTTCTGTTTTTTACAGAAATATATCCACTTTGTGTACTTGTGAGCAGGATGAGGGGGTTGGTGGGTGTCCCGGGTTGGGGAAGGGGTGGAGGAAGATACAGAAGAAGTAGATCTATAAGATAACTGATCTGATAGTGACAAAAAGTACGTCACATGTGCAGGTTTATGTAAATGATAATTCTACATGGAAATATGGAGCTAGTTAACAATCATTTAATGAAAGAATTAACTGCGTAATACATTTTCAGAAGAAGAGATAGTGTTATAGCATATGTTATATATTTAGAAGCTTCTAAATATATAACCTATACTATAACAATATCTCTACTTCTCTTTATCCTTTCTCTGTTCTGTTGTAACAACGTCCTGTGCTTTTCAGAGGGAGTCAAAACATTCAAGAGATATTAAATAAGCAAACTAAATGAAGATTGTTTTCTTTCAGTCTTCTGCAACAAAGCATTAATGATACAGTTTAGTACATTAACTCTATATTAAAATGGATTTAACAAGTTGGCTGTATGACACTGCTTTATTACCACAATTAATGTATCTTTAAAATACTAATTCATTACAATTATAGATAATACGATATGGTATTAAAATAAGACTGAGATAGGTTTTAACATCTCGTTATGTTTCAAAGATTCTAAATTAATTGTCAAACCAATATACATGATATATGCAAACTGTACTACAATTCCACAATTTATGTTATGTTTGATATTAATATATTTGTATATGTACCTAGATACGGGAGAGGTATATGAATGGTTATACAGTAATTAAACTAATATAAACTGTATCTGTCTACAGTCCTATATTTAAATGTGTATATTAGGAATTACAGATCTAAGAATAAACTAATATAAACATTATCTGTCTACAGTCCCATATTTAAAGGTGTATACTACGTATTACAGATTTAAGAATAAACTAATATAAACAATATCTGTCTACAGACCTATATTTAAAGGTGTATACTACGTATTACAGATTTAAGAATAAACTAATATAAACATTATCTGTCTACAGTCCTATATTTAAAGGTGTATATTAGGTTTCAGATCTTAGAATAAAAGTCAAGCATTAACATGAAGTAATATATGTTTGGGTGTGTTTTCATTTTGGTATTGAATTTATGTCTCATATTTGACTTTTTAGCTGTTTAATGTAGCCCACAAATATAGTTTTACATAAACTTTGACTCATATTTACATGAATAAACTGTTTTCCTGACACTAAATATTACATTGAACACATTTCCTGAGCTAACTAGTTGGTTTTTCTTCGTAATGTCATTATGTGTGGTATTTGTGGCATGTGGTGGTCGGGTAAAAGGTGTTCTGGTAAAATGTGTTCTGGTAAGACTAAATATGAAATATATTATCCTATGTTATGCCTTTACAAATTGATAGAAACTGTATTGTACTCACATACAATCCATATCGTGACAATTATTTCACAGGACATGTCAACCAGTTGTTTAGTTTTATAGCTGTTTTTTTATTGATTAAAAATTTAACTAGCATATTCTTTATTTCTGTGAAATTAATCAGATAAACATTCTCTGTTGCACAACAGCCAAGTGACAAGTATTTGGAAAAAGAGGTTACAAATATAACCAATAAAAGAATTGCTAAATTCAATTGAGGGCTGATGCAAACCTTTCTAAAGTAGGGGGATCTCCCTACTTCATTTGCAGATATAGATCTTTAATTACCTCCATTATTATTAAACTGTGAGACTATGCTTTTTCACAATTTCACCCTAGCAGAAGTTATGACATTATAGCTTAATCTTTATTATTGTTGTGTTTCATTACAAACTTACTCTAGTATTTAGATTGACTTAATATTGACAAAATAAATTGATTACGGTATTCTTGAAGCCTTGCCAGAGGTTTATATTAAAGGGTTCTTTCTCTTCTCTTAGCTGAGCTTCATATGTGAAAACCCCAGGCCCCTGCAACTTTCTTATCAGCATCAGACCACCATTCAGATAAGCACATGCAGGTCTGGTATTATGTGTCTCTGGCTGATTTTTTAGATCCAGAGTAACACCACCAAAAATATCAGTATTTAATATAAATGCTTTTAGTATAAACTTATTTATTTTACATCGATTGTAACGAAAGCTCTATGAACTTATTTGAATCACTCTCGATGTGTTCCTGGGTAGAACCAGTACTAAGCAATGCAGATAAAGTGTGTTTCTCAGGGACATAACGCATATGGCAATGGCGGAAATCGAACCCACGACTTTTGGATCATGGGTCCAACGCTCTACCACTAGACCACAGCGCTCCGCTTTTAAAGCATGGCCATTTAATTTTTAATATGATGTTTTAAACAGTTGTTTGTGACTGATAAACAGTATAGGAATTTTTTCACAGCATTCTTTTTAATAAACAAAAGTACCGTGTATCAAATGGAAACTTCATAATTAATTCTTATCTAGGGCAGGCCTATGCATCAATTTTGTCAGAGTTGAATGGGAAGATTTGTGTGAAGGATAACAATTAAAGATGTAAACCATAGTAAGAGCTCTCTCTCTCTCTCTCTCTGGGCAAAAATAAAGTAGAGTGATATATGATAGTCGATGTATTAAATCTGTCTCTTTCTCTCTCTCTCTCTCTCTCTCTCTCTCTCTCAAATTAAACGTAGAGTGATAGTCGATGTATTAAATCTCTTTTCCGACCTGTTCCCAACTTCAAACAGTGCGCAAAATAAATGCAAATGTGCGAAAATCATCAAATTTAAGAGTTCTATAGTGGTAAGACCATGACAATAACAATTTTAGCAAAATTAACGTCTGTTGTATCGTTTAATAAGCAAACAAATGATATTAACACGCAAAAGCAATTGTAAATGCCAGCAAACTCAGCTACCATATTGGATACGTGTGGTGTTTTTCCCCTATGACCTTTGGCCGATGACGCCATATTGGATTTGTTACGCAAATGTTGATTGGTCTATATATAGAGGATATTGGCATGAGTGAAAATATAAAAGTTTTCTAACTTCGAGATGAAATAAAATATGTTATTCACGACAAAACAACAAATTTTCTTTTTATTTTATGATTTTACAAACAATTATTTAAGCAATTTCAGTAACTAAACCGTTTTACACACCTGGCTACGCGCCCTGTACACGATGACGTAACGAAACGTTACATGGCGTCACTTTTTTTGAAACCGTTAACGTCAAAGAAAGAAAGTAATTAAAAAAACAGTGGGTTTAACAGTATAACAGTTGGAATATCTTGTGAGTCATGTTACTGTGCATTTGTGTTGGTTTTACATTATAAAAGTAGTCCCGACAGCTACTGTGGAAATAAAACTGTATATTCCACAGTGTGGAATAACACTTTTATTTCACTGATAAAATACAGTATTTCATTGCTTATCATAAAATAAATATAGATTATCGCATGCCTCAGAGTACTTTCTATTGTTCAAATACGTATGATTTATTTATGGTGGCATATTACTGTCACGAGATAGCTAGATAATTATCATGATTATTTCGAGATAGTACTATGTATTTTTCGAGATAATAATGAATTTTCGCGAAAATCTTTTAGAGTGTGTAAGATAAAATGATCTCAAATTCTTTTTGTTATCATGTTAAATGCCACGCTAATGCCCACTTCTGTCATCATGATTCCGGTTTCTGGAGAATTGTCGCGTTAGAGATAGTAATTGAATCTTCACGAAAATCTCTGAGTTATCTTGTTAAATGCCGCGATACTACTGATCATGATAGTTCTGGTTTCGCGATAAATACTGTTATTGAGTTAACTATAAATATTTACGCGATAGTAACGTTTTTTCTGATAAATACTAGTCATAATTATTACGAAAACAAACTTTCAAATGTTTAAGATAATTCTTAACGCGTTAACTATTGTGCTAACGTGTTGACAGAAGAGGGCAGTATTGCAGCAAGTTTTGTTAGATAAAATTGTTGAATATTAAAGAGAAAAAAGTAACATTATCGCGAAAAATGCACGATAAATTATCGAGCTTTCTCGTGGCAGAAATATGCCACCATATATATTCAATACAAGAACACGAAAGTATACTGATATTACGTATAACGGCACACGTTTCAAACAGTTTGCAAGTCGTCACTCGACTCGTTAATAATATTCTGCAACTGAGAATCTGTAATTAGATCTATGCAAACAGGCTTGAATGTTCTATTTCGTCCAAAGCCTGAGATAAAAAACAAATCCTATTCCTAGTTCAAGAATCCATCAACTTCGTTAATGAATTGAGACAAAATTATGTCTTCACCATCGTCAATTTAAAAAAATCCATTTTCTTGAATAAGGCCTACCGTTCTGTTTTCCCTGTATTTCACTGCGCTCACAAACATGAACATTAAAACAAAAAGCATGACAAGGAGCTAAAAAGAGCGTTCTGTATCATATTGGTTTGATTGGTCAATTCGTCCGTGGCAACACATAGCAATTCACGTCGCTGAGCCCAGATTATGGATTATTCATTAATTTAAGAGGCATCCTACGGTGTATTTTCCATTTTAGAACAGTTTAACATGATAAACATGATTTTTTTTTTTATATTAAAAAATCGTTTAATATGAAGACATGTGATAAAAAAAAGAATAGAATGTCCATATAACTATTACATAACACCTCGTTGGACATTCTATAACTATTATTTACTTATTTAACTGCTGGAATCGATTATAGTGAAATTCCTCACGAGATAGTAGACGAACGAGCATATGCGAATGAGTGAAAAAATCCACGTCTATCATCCAGTGAAGGATCTCCCTATAATGGAAGACAGCAGTTAAACAAGATATTTATTACATTTTCAATCAATTTCAACCGAAATTACTCTCTTTATTGAACGTTATCGGCGGATGACGTCGACGTCAGCAACCCTGTAATGACGTCATGACTCAACTACACAGTTAGTTATTTTTGTTTTCGGGCTTGTTAGTAATAGTCTGGTATGTATATAAATAATTGTGGACTTCCGGGAGAACTATGACCAACAAAGGAAACCCAACCTTCCACAATTTCGATGCAAGGGAAAACAAAGAACCGATGATAAACAATGAGAAACTGTACAATGCCACCAGTATTGGCAGTACAAAGTAAAATGGAAATAGAACTAAAGTCTAATTTACTTGGATCTCTCGAAAGTATGGCTTAGATTGTCCTGGGGTTGGTTACTAGTATATGATAGGTGTTGGTGGCGCTACAGTGCAATCACTTGAGCCACGTAAACCTCTTCATCGGTGTAAAATCATTGAAACTATGCAGACAAGCTTTTCCTCAATTTCAAAAAACTCAATAATCATCTGGGATGTGAACAGCTGTAGCAGCCACTATAACATAACATCTTTGCTATCAAAAAAGAAGACATTCCTGTGAAATGACAAATATACCAGTTCTTGTTAAATTGCAGGGAAGAATATTCTGTACCGGCAGGCCTTACTTTGTTATAAACATGTAAATAAATGAATTCAGTGAATGTTGTTTATCGGCTCATCTACATATTGAAGGTTAGAGCAAAAAGAGTGGAAGGATGTACTAGTATAGCAATCCGGTGACATGCCCGACTATTACTAATAAATAGATTCCTATGGTTCTGTAACATGATCGTATGATATAGCCTCAATACGATTACGGGCCACCTGGTTTACGTCTCCATCTGATGGTTGAGGCTAAGAGAAAGGGCCTTGCCCAAGAACACAATGATGAAACTGAGTGACGCAAACAAAGCTTGAATCCAGGTCCTCCAGTTTCAAATTCGCCGCGCTATCCACTAGACCATGCGATCCCTCGACCTTTGGAGAGAGAATGCAAGCAATGAGGATGCTAAAGCTTTTATATATATCTGCTCTTCATGTAACCATGAAGATTCAGATTACATGCGACTTCACATTGCCTGAATCATGAAACAAGAGCGTAACGATAATGTGAGTCTAGCTGTAATAGACGGAAGCTTATGTGTGTATACATTGTACGTTGGCTTGGCAATTCGAACCTCTTCATACTAAGGCTGCTTGGGACAGTTTATCACAGATGCCACTGGACTTTTTCGTTGTATCATAAGCAAAAACCTTCCCCTAGCCGTGTGCGTCATGTTGGAATGAAAGCCAAGAGGTCCCGTGTATCCTAGTCCTTTTCTTTTATGCAATATCTGACTGTGACAATATCTGACTGTGACAATGTCTGACTGTGACAATATCTGACTGTGACAATGTCTGACTGTGACAATGTCTGACTGTGACAATATCTGACTGTGACAATGTCTGACTGTGACAATGTCTGACTGTGACAATATCTGACTGTGACAATATCTGACTGTGACAATGTCTGACTGTGACAATATCTGACTGTGACAATATCTGACTGTGACAATGTCTGACTGTGACAATATCTGACTATGACAATGTCTGACTGTGACAATGTCTGACTGTGACAATATCTGACTGTGACAATATCTGACTGTGACAATGTCTGACTGTGACAATGTCTGACTGTGACAATATCTGACTGTGACAATATCTGACTGTGACAATGTCTGACTGTGACAATATCTGACTGTGACAATATCTGACTTGACAATATCTGACTGTGACAATGTCTCGTTATTTAGTGTTTTTGACTATGTCGAAGCTAAAAACATGTTTCAAAGATAAAAACAGCACCAGATGCAATCGAAGGTGGAGATCTCTCGATGATAAAAAAAAATGTGTGTTTCTCCTGTATACTGGAATATTCACACGTCTGTACATGTAGCACGGAAGCACATGCTCTCTTAGAGACACAGCCACACAAAGAAGCATACAACCACGAAGCAGCGCATTGGCCAACATATCAGAAAGGCGGTTTATTATTATTGGCTAAATGCGCTTAAATTGCCCCAGAACTCCAATGCCCTCAGACTATGGTTAGGTTCAGACACGACTGGATCACATTGTTTTGAATACACTAGCTGAGGTATCAAACAACTACAAAGTTAACTCCCTTGAAAGCCATGGTAGACGGTAGGATAAAACTTGCGCCATAAAAGGTAGTAATGTGTTGTTCGGTTTTAAATATGTTCAATAATTGCTGACAGATATATGTATTGCTGTTGCAGATGAGATGAACACAGTCTGAAATTGGATGTGCAGCTATTAGAAGACAATGGCACCAAAATATGACAGTTTTATGGGTGTTGAAGAAGTGTAGGAATTCTGGTACAAACTCTGGAGTAAAAGCCCAACATAGTGCAGACCACTAGATGCCACCACTCAAATTAAAAAAAAAATGGTCAACGTATCATCTTTTGTACACTTTTGTGTGGGCAAATGACGGTGTTTCATAAAAAAATGACTTTTAGCTTGGAAACTGGAGGTTGGAAATGGTGCGGTAGACTTTAGCCATATAGGCCAACATAGTAAAATTGCACTGTGTAGTGAGACCTCAAAAGCATGTGGTGAACTTATTCGATGCAAAGAATCCTGCTCTAGTTGTTGTAGGTGCTGGAATGCCAACCTCCACTGCTATGCATCTACCCTTAGCCAGTGTGAATGTCAGTAGAAATTAAAGAACAGGCATCATCACTTACATATTTGGTCCACCAAGGAAACCGTCATGACTATCACATATGTCATTGAATGTTGAATATATTTAGCAAAGAATTGGCATGGCATTAATAAAGAGCAAAATTCATCAACGTAAATCTTATTACATTGTAAAAATGAAACAGTCTTTTAAAATATTTATAACAAAATAGTCCGACAATATATAATGAGAGCTGAACAAACTGAGTCAGCTTTAAATGAAGTGCACAATATATACTTCAAAACAGTTACATGTTTCAATAAACAATGTATTTTTTAACAATAATTTGTATAAACGGATCATGTATTGATATTTTAATGCAAATTAATGAGTATTTATATTGATAATTAATTGAAATGGTATATTCTTAAAAAACAATTTGTGAAGAAATTAATGTTTTCCATAACATCAGTATGTGGAACGATATAATTTGCGAATAAGAATAATTTTATAAGCAAAAAAGGCGTTCTCCTTTAATAACGTGTTTAAGCAGGAAATGTCCCATTTAGGGCCTCAATGGCATCACTTTTTGGTTAAAATGGATTATTAAATCAATTAACAAATTAAAAAGACAGCTTTAAACTTGGTGCTTAGTAAATAAATCAAAGTAATATATACGAAATGTATGCCAGTGCTGTCATGTTGCCATGAAATATGGCTATTTCACATTCACCTTCATATAGACTGGACGATGTTATATTGACATTGTATCAACAACATTACAACAATATGTATCCACCCGCTATAAAGATATCAATGTATTGTATTACATAAGTATGTAAACAAATATAATTTGCAGAAATGCAGTTATTTTATGGATTAAAAATGTACGTTTTTATCTTTCAATGGTGTTCAACCAATAACATACCCCGCTTTTTGGACCCCAATGCCATACTGCTGTTGCTATGGTGACAAATATATATTTGACATGATAGTACAGTTATTAAATGGTACTTACAATGTTATAAATGTAAAAAGTATACATTACTTTGATGACCGATCCAGTAAAAGCAGTTTATTATATTTTATCTGAAAAACATCAAATACCCCTTTTAGGGCCTCATTGTACTGATATAGAGTGGTCCTCACGCCTGTCTCCTGTATTTTATTTAAAGTACATATCCTAAGGTATAATCATGCAAAGTTTCATGATTTCTTCCGGAAGTCCACAATTTGACCCTATTACCAGACTATAATATTAAGCGATTATGAATATTCTCTCACTGAAAAATCCCAATCCTTTACCTAAGTAGAAATGTAATAACTTTATTTTTTAATGTTTAAGCGATTATCATATTATCTAACTATTTTTATTACATTTCGAAAAATAGTATATATATATAAAAAATAGTATATGAGACTGTAATAATCGCTAAATATTAGTAACTAATTCGGAACACTAAATTAAGGTTTTATTTCATACCCCAGCCAACCCCGTTTTCTCTTCTTGGAGAAGGGATTGGATGGGGTATGAAAGTTAATACTCGGACCAAGTAATGGGATATAATGGTTATTGGATTTAATAAACAGGCAGTAGACGTGTTAAATCGTTTAATTGCTGTTATAAATATTAACATGGAAGATACGTTAAATCATTTAAATACTGGTTTATACTTACCATGTTTACCATATATCTATGTTACGCTGTTTATCTTTTCTTTGTGCATTGATAGATTACACTTGTTCCTTTTAAACCGTTTTGTAAATATAAACAGTCCTGTATTTGTTTGCTAACATAATGTAACAATTGATTTATGGCGTTTACTACAATAGTCAGGACTTTCGTAAAAGTGAGAAGCTCGCACAGATACTCCTTGTCTTTCTATGAGTATAAACTAAAAATGTGATATGTGTATACTGATGTCCCCGCTCTTTTGTTTTAAATAGTAAGACAAGAAATGAATGTTTTTAAGAAGGGATCGGATTGTAGGCCCCAAATTAACGAAGATCCCTACTGGGCAACTGTGTTCAATGTGCATATGCACTACACTGGACCCTATAAAAGATTAAATATTGTTCATGACATAATTTGGTCTGGAAAACTCGACGACTCGGTTAGTTGTTGATGCATAAATCATTAATATTATGTCATATGATGCTTTAATGCTATAAAGAATTCGTGTTTTGCGATCAAACTACACTTTTATATAATAATATGTGCATCTGCTGGATATATGAACACATATGAATACATGATGATATAGCAACACAAATATACCGATTCATCGAGTTTTCTAGTCTAAACATGTTCATTAAAAAGAATTCAACTCAACTTTACATGCTGCTTTTTTAATGCATGTGCACATTTCATATAAAACATTTTGAGATGTTTTTCTCTTGTTTCTGTATTGGCACCAGTTACTCATTCAGGTCGCCTCCAGTCCATTTAAAGTGTAACGCCAGCACAATGTGAACATCATCGTAAGATTTTGCTAGAGTTCGTTAACAAACACTGCACGATAGTTTCATCAGCACATTGCACACCCTGTCCCAAGTCCGTCGAACGTCAACGCGTGTGGAATTTCTTCCTTGGTAAGAAATTAAACTGACATATTTCATGACTATCCTTGCGTTGAGAAACGCGATAATATAACTGCAGTTACAAGCGTTTTAGCAACTAAGTCTAAGGAGGGCAAGACTTACATGAATAATATTCCATACAGATAAGTAACACCATAAGGGGTATTGTGTCGTCTGTTATCTTGGTTGGAAATAAGGTGGGCAACTTTCACAATGGCAGATAGACAGACACATAACCAGACGGACAACTGAGACACAGGCGTACATATATAACCGGGCGGACAACTGATAGACAGACGAGCACATAGCCGGACGGACAACTGAGAGACAGACGTACACATAGCCAGACGGACAACTGATGGACAGACGTACACATCACCAGACGGACATCTGAGAGACAGACATTAACATAACCGGACGAGGGAAAACACCATAGTCCCAATACATTATTTCTGTGAGCTATACATTTGGCAGTTTTGCACGTATATGTAATTATACAATATTTCTTGAATTTACATAAAATGTCAATTTTCGTAGACTATGAGACGCAATTTGTCTATTATAACGTGATATAATTTATATTTCATACACATTTTCTACTAAAGTGTCCAATAAACTGTTGTTCGGTAAATAAAAGTTGCGTGAGGTTGCAAGATTTTTCTTTTAATTGAGTTTGCTAGCGTTTTAGCAAACTTGTTTTTCTTAAAATGACACACGCAATAGACACGCAATGGAATATTGTTACCATTGTCTTCCTCAATTTAAGAACGCCTCTGTCATAACGTTACCGACATCTATGGAATATGTATTAAAATATATAAAACTGTAAATACATTAAAGTAGCTATCCTGCCAACAACAGCCAAATTGTACATGTGTACACCGTTTCTAAACCTACTAACGACGAGGTATATATTATATGTAGTAACAATTGATTCTATTTAGTTGTATTTAGGTCAACGGAGCAAGTGCTCGTCCAACTATTGTTAATCCCATTTAGGTCAACGGAGCAAGTGCTCCTCCAACTATTGTTATTCTCATTTAGGTCAACGGAGCAAGTGCTCCTCCAACTATTGTTATTCTCATTTAGGTCAACGGAGCAAGTGCTCCTCCAACTATTGTTAATCCCATTTAGGTCAACGGACCAAGTGCTCCTCCAACTATTGTTAATCCCATTTAGGTCAACGGAGCAAGTGCTCCTCCAACTATTGTTATTCTCATTTAGGTCAACGGAGCAAGTGCTCCTCCAACTATTGTTATTCTCATTTAGGTCAACGGAGCAAGTGCTCCTCCAACTATTGTTAATCCCATTTAGGTCAACGGACCAAGTGCTCCTCCAACTATTGTTAATCCCATTTAGGTCAACGGAGCAAGTGCTGCTCCAACTATTGTTAATCCCATTTAGGTCAACGGAGCAAGTGCTCCTCCAACTATTGTTATCTCATTTAGGTCAACGGAGCAAGTGCTCCTCCAACTATTGTTATTCTCATTTAGGTCAACGGAGCAAGTGCTCCTCCAACTATTGTTAATCCCATTTAGGTCAACGGACCAAGTGCTCCTCCAACTATTGTTAATCCCATTTAGGTCAACGGAGCAAGTGCTCCTCCAACTATTGTTATTCTCATTTAGGTCAACGGAGCAAGTGCTCCTCCAACTATTGTTAATCCCATTTAGGTCAACGGACCAAGTGCTCCTCCAACTATTGTTAATCCCATTTAGGTCAACGGAGCAAGTGCTGCTCCAACTATTGTTAATCCCATTTAGGTCAACGGAGCAAGTGCTCCTCCAACTATTGTTTAATGTATCTTGATTTTCATGCTTTTCCATGCTTCATGCTTTTGATTTTAGGAGTATATATAGACGTTGACTCCTGTTTCAGTCAGTCTTGTTCTGTAGTCGTGAAATCACTATATGAGAGGTGTTCAACTTATAACACTTTTGTTTAAGATGTTATTTGTCAGCGGAAATGGTTATCATAAAACATGCGTGATTTAATGTTGTGAAACTGTTATTTAGAACATATGCATTTAAAAATAATCTACAAGTTCACGCGGTTCGCTTTAAATTACATTTTGAATTAGGTACCCACTAGTTTCCAATTTCAAACCTATATGTTTCTATTGCCGTAGATTTTTACTCTAAACCAAATAATGTCACTAAATGCATATCGTAATTGTTTAAAACTGTGTTTGAAATTTAAATATGACCGTGTGTTTTATTTTAAATAAAAATTATAAATGTTTAATAAAAAGCTCGAATTTTATCGACATTTTAAGAAATTGACAAATTATAGGACAGTTTGCTAGTATGTTATCGATGCTTTCATAAATTTACCAAAATAAGCATTTTATTCATATTTTATGAGACAAAAAATGAATAGTCATTATTGTTGTATTATCACATACCATATAAAGATATATTTTGGTCAAAGTTTATATTTTTTCATCATTATTTGCAAATGTTTGTGTTTTGCCCCTAAATCTTAAGTTATATATTTTTTCATTTCCTTTCTTAAACGAAAGTAACAAAACTTATTTTTTATAGAGGAGGACATCATAACAATGCCTGCAGTTGATGTTTCGAACTAGAAGCTTTTATAGATTTAATGATTTTCAACGTTTTTGTTCAGGTTAATTTTCGCTGAAATATTGAAAACCAACAAATAGCAAAAAAATGCATATTCCTTTTGTTTTACTTTCACACATGGACATATCAGACTACTATTACCTGAAACGACAAATCACAAGCATTTGTTTTTAAATTTGTTTTGCCTTTACTTTTTATAATTGAAGATGTTTGCTTAAAATTGTCATTCTTTACCATTTTACAAAAATACGGATGCAGCAAAATTAGGAATCACATAATAGTCAATTGAGAATTCATTAGTTTCTCCTAGGACTCCAGCTGTGCATGGAAGTTCTACGGAAGTGCCGAAGTCGCCAATCAGAAGTGCCTCAAGTGCTGATTCTGGTATTGGGCAGACATGTTTTCCATTCGATTTTTCCATCGACGCTGAAGTGAATACGCCATTGACCTTGGCACCAGTAATGGAGCGAGGTGGTGTTGACGGGACAGTGCCTCACAAACGTTGGAAGAAAACTATTAATTGGATAGTGTTCATTGGAGTTTGGGTTGCTTTAGTAGTGTTAGGGTTCCTCATTTATTTAGGAGTACAATATGGAATAGAACAGTATGGCATATGGAAACTAAGGTTAGTAAACTGGATCAAAGTATATAGTTTTGAAGTCTGCGGTAGTTTTGTTTTGACATGCTTGTTTCTCATTTCCCTGTGCTTTGTGTGCCACGTGAATAAGAAATTAGAGTGTCAGAGTGTTAATGTTTTAAATCCCGTACCTCATCGCGGTGGAAAGGATCGCGATTTTCCCTGTCGGAGAAAATTTAGTGGCCAAAATATAGAAATTTGGCATGACTTTAAGTGGTACTTTGAGAATATTTCTCAACTGAATCACTGGTCTGTTGATCATTCTAGGAGAAAATATTTGTGCTGACTTCGTGGTCAAGCTGAGGCATATGCAAATGCTCTTCCGAAAGCACAACACAATGACCTGACACAGTTATTAGCGAAGCTGAAGGATCGATTTGATTCAGCAAACATGAAGGATAGTTATGTGGCGGATGCAAAATTGCGAAGGAAAAGAAAGAGCAAAACATACAGAGAATTTAGTCAAGCAATTGAGGACTTGTATCGTAAAGCTTATTCCTGGCAAGGGAACAATCAATAACAACGTTTCTAGAAAACTGTCATGAATCAACTGAATTTAGATTAGCTGTAAAATGCACACATCCTAGAAAGTTACAGGAGGCAGTTACTAGTGCTATGCAGGAAACATGTTTGAGACTGACAGCGAGAACATTTTAAAAAAAACAAAAAAAAACCAGTTTACAGTGTGAAAACCCAGCACGGTAAGTATAGAGGAGCAGGAAGAGTAGGTAGAGGAACAGGTTATTATAGGGGTTTTCGTGGACGGAGACAAGAACTCGAAAGTCAAGAGGAGCTTACTAAAAATAAAGTCAAACATCAGGATTTCAACGAGAGTGGACCGACTCGGTAGGCCGCGAGAAGGTCAATGCCACGATAAGGTCCAGCCAAGGTGACAATTCCGTGAGTGTAACATTAAAAGCAATCTTGAAAGTATCTGGATAAGTGTGTGGAAGATAGTTACAGGTGCAAAGACAAATTTCACCATATCAAAAACGTATAAAAGTATTCCTTATACTTCCAGAATAGCCCTTAAACCTACGAAACAGTTGTTTCTAATGCAAATAGAAGCAAGCTGCAGTGCGATGGTGAAACATCAATAGTGATGGAGTTTAATGTGACTGAATTGTATTCCCTGTAAACTGTGGGTCGTGTTACTCACAACCTACTTGGAGAAAATTTCATAGAGTATTTTAGATGTAATTACGATCATAATAGGATAAAATTCATAATTCATAAGGGTGGTTGCATTTATTCATCTGTCACACATTTTAGCAAGAGAAAAAGAAAGGCACGAATATTTTCGTCGGATACCATTGACATTTTAGCAGGACATGAATTTATTGTTCAAGCTCATTTTAAGGATAAGCCTATTGATGGTGATGATATTCTAGTACCGGATGTGTGTTTTGTGGACAGACATGAGTTATTGTTGGCCAGATATTTGGTTAATTCATAACAGTCAACAATTAGTGCTAGGATTTTAAATCCAGGCTCGTGCCCCGTACGGATTTTGAAAGGAACTGTTTTAGAATTATTCAAGTCAGTGACGGAGGTTGAAGATGAAAATTAAACAGTATTTAAACATGGAAGTGAAGAATTAAGTGAATCGGAAACAGGATCTTTCAAAACGTGGTTGTGTAAGAATCTGGATGTACCTAAACCAGGAGAAACTGGTCGAACAAACTTTGGGGCGCATACGGTGATGACTAACGGATGAAAAACCAATTAAAGAACCACGAAGAAGAGTACCTTAATTCAAGCGGTGTGTACTTGAAGATGAAGTGAAGAAACTTAAAAAAGGGACTAATTGAGAAATCTGTTAGTCCACGGTCATCTCCGACTGTTTTAGTGAACGAAAAAGGATGCGCGTGGATAACAGAAGACCGAACGAGAAAACAATAAAAGATGCGTATCCACTCCCGAGAATTGTGTATAATTTAGATACCCTGAGCGGAGAAAATTGGTTCACTACCCTAGATTGTATCATGGCCTATCATCAAGTTCCTGTGGAGGAAACCGACAAAGCTAAAACAGCATTTGCTACTCCAACAGGTGGATTATATCAATACGTCACTATGTCGTTTGGTCATTGCAACGCACCAGCCACTTTTCAGCGTATTGCTGACCGTGCATAAGAAGGTATTCAGTGGCATATTGCAGTGCTCTATCTAGATGACATACTCGTGTACAGCACTTTGATTAATAAGCACATTGAATATCTCGATTTTGTGTTTAAACGTTTAAGAACTGCAGGACTAAAATTAAAGGCTAAGAAATGTAATTTCTTTTGTCATGAGACATCAATTTTAGGTCGTATGATATCAAAAGAAGTGTTAACACCGGATCCTGCGAAAATAGAGGCTTTGAAATCATTGAAAAGTCCGACTTGCGTGAAAGGACTTCGTCAATTTCTTGGACTCACATGTTATTACAGGAAATTTGTCAAAGGTTACTGGACATTGCCAAGCCTCTATATAATTTAACAAAGCAAGCTGCAAAGCTTCTTGTTTAATTCACATCTCTCTCAATCCCTCTCGTTTAATAACTTACTCCCCTTTTGTTTTGTCCTCTTTAAACATACCGTAGAAAGGATACTTTATGGAAACTTTCTTGAAGACTAGTGATAAGATATCTTTTAAAAACTACTCATTGTATAACTATGTTTGTGATACAGGTGATAAAGCTGCTGGAAGAGTTTCGATTCTTGTATATAGAAACATCCCCCACATAATTGTTGCGTTAAAACTGGTTTGCAAGCTTTTTCGGTCAGTGTTACGATGCACAGAGTAATACCAATATGCTCTTTATATTTACCGCCCAGTTCTTCACTAGACCTTAAAGATCTAAATCACATAGTTGCACAATTACCATCACCTTTTAAACTCTTGGGTGATGTTAATGTATACAACTACATTTGTGGTTGTAAAGATATGAACGATAAAGGCAAGAAAGTTCAGGATTTCTTAGCCAAAAACAATTTAGGTATTTTTAATGATAAAAAATCACATACTTATTTTCATCTAGCTCAGGCCCTCATTCTATTGATTTAACAATATGCGATCCAACGGATTTTTCGTGGAGTGTTGGTGACGACTATGTGGAAATGACCACTTCCCCTTATTTCTTGAAAATATCGGCCCTCCACTTCTATTACATCTGTCAAAGGTATTACAAACACTTCGGCAGAAACATTTTCTAAAAACTCTTCTGCTGAAAATTGTCAACAAAATTTCTAAAAAATAAGGAACTAAAGGAACAGAAGAAGCTGAATCTCAAGATGAAAAATTAAGAGAAATGCAATAAACCGTTCACTCTCAAAGAACTTCGAGAATCCCTTAAAAAGGCTCATGATACATCAGCTGGTCCTGATGATATCCATTATCAATTACTAAAACATTAACTTGAAACCTGTCTCTCTACACTTCTTGATATATTTAATAAGGTTTGGGTGACAGGAAACTTCCCCGATTCTTGGTGGGAAGCAATCGTTATTCCAGTCCTTAAACCTGAAAAGGAGCATACGGATCCAATAAATTATCGCCCTATTGCTTTAACGAGTTGTATATGTAAAAAAAGAGGCCAAAGAGGGCCTATAGACGATCTACTTGTATGATGTGATTCAAAAACATAAACATGATAGAGGCCAACCTAAGAAACATGTTTCTTATATATAACTCTATGTAAATTTTGGGTTATCGTGGCGGCCATTTTGAATATTTGACGACAACGAAAAACAAAAACTTGATAGAGGCCGACAACAGGAACATGCATATGATATTTAACCAGAATGGAATAAGTGGTAATATGTCGTTTGATAAATGTCCTTAAATTTGACCTAAGTTTAGCCATGGTGGCCATCATGGATGACTGGAGGCCCCAAATCTGTGGGGGACTAACCCAATGATCATTGTGATTAAGTTTCATAAAAATCCTTCAAGCAGTTTCAGAGAAGATGTTATTTTTAACCTTTTCCTACGTAACTCTATGTAAACTTTGGGTCGCCGTGGCGGCAATTTTGATTATTTGACGATAACGAAAAACACAAACTTGATAGAGGCTAACCCAAGGAACATGTATATGATATTTCACAAGAATGGAATAAGTGGTTTTGGAGATGTCGTTTGAAATTTACTTAAATTTGACCTAGTTTTATCCATGGCGGCCATCTTGGATGATGTCGTTTGAAATTTACTTAAATTTGACATAGTTTTAGCCATGGCGGCCATCTTGGATGACTGGCGGATGTGAAAAACACAAATCTGAGAGGGACTATCCCAAATATCATTGTGCTTAAGTTTTATCAAAATCTTTCAGGCGGTTTCAGAGAAGTTGTAATTTTTAACCTTTTCCTATATAACTCTATGTAAATTTTGGGTCGCCGTGGCGGCCATTTTGATTTTTCGACGATAACAAAAAACACAAACTTAATAGAGGCCAACCCAAGGAACTTGTATATGATATTTCATTAGAATGGAATCAGTGGTTTCGGAGGAGATGTCGTTTGAAATTTGCTTAAATTTGACATAGTTTTAGCCATGGCGGCCATCTTGGATGACTGGCGGCCGCGAAAAACACAAATCTGAGAGGAACTATCCCAAATATCATTGTGCTTAAGTTTCATCAAGATCTTTCAGGCGGTTTCAGAGAAGATGTAATTTTTAACCTTTTCCTATATAACTCTATGTAAATTTTGGGTCGCTGTGGCGGCCATTTTGATTATTCGACGATAACGAAAAACACAAACTTAATAGAGGCCAACCCAAGGAACATGTATATGATATTTCACAAGAATGGAAGAAGTTGTTTCGGAGGAGATGTCGTTTGAAATTTAATTAAATTTTACTTAGTTTTAGCCATGGAGGCCATCTTGGATGACTGGCGGCCGCGAAAAACATAAATCTGAGAGGGACTATCCGAAATATCATTGCGCTTAACTTTCATCAAAATCTTTCAGGCGGTTTCAGAGAAGATGTAATTGTTATCCTTTTCCTATATAACTCTATGTTCACTTTGGGTCGCCGTGGCGGCCATTTTTATTATTTGACGATAACAAAAAACACAAACTTGATAGAGGCCAACCCAAGGAACATGTATATGATATTTCAGTAGAATAAAATAGGTGGTTTCGGAGGAGATGTCGTTTGAAATTTACTTAAATTTGACCTAGGTTTAGCCATGGCGGCCATCTTGGATGACTGGCGGCCGTGAAAAACACAAATCTGAGAGGGACTAACCCATATATCATTGTGATTAAGTTTCATTGAAATCCTTTTAGTGGTTTCAGAGAAGATGTCATTTTTAAACTTTTCGTATATAACTCTATGTAAATTTTGGGTCGCCGTGGCGGCCATTTTGATTTTTCGACGATAACGAAAAACACAAACTTAATAGAGGCCAACCCAAGGAACTTGTATATGATATTTCATTAGAATGGAATCAGTGGTTTCGGAGGAGATGTCGTTTGAAATTTACTTAAATTTGACATAGTTTTAGCCATGGCGGCCATCTTGGATGACTGGCGGCCGCGAAAAACACAAATCTGAGAGGGACTATCCCAAATATCATTGTGCTTAAGTTTCATCAAGATCTATCAGGCGGTTTCAGAGAAGATGTAATTTTTAACCTTTTCCTATATAACTCTATGTAAATTTTGGGTCGCTGTGGCGGCCATTTTGATTATTCGACGATAACGAAAAACACAAACTTAATAGAGGCCAACCCAAGGAACATGTATATGATATTTCACAAGAATGGAAGAAGTTGTTTCGGAGGAGATGTCGTTTGAAATTTAATTAAATTTTACTTAGTTTTAGCCATGGAGGCCATCTTGGATGACTGGCGGCCGCGAAAAACATAAATCTGAGAGGGACTATCCGAAATATCATTGCGCTTAACTTTCATCAAAATCTTTCAGGCGGTTTCAGAGAAGATGTAATTGTTATCCTTTTCCTATATAACTCTATGTAAACTTTGGGTCGCCGTGGCGGCCATTTTTATTATTTGACGATAACAAAAAACACAAACTTGATAGAGGCCAACCCAAGGAACATGTATATGATATTTCAGTAGAATAAAATAGGTGGTTTCGGAGGAGATGTCGTTTGAAATTTACTTAAATTTGACCTAGTTTTAGCCATGGCGGCCATCTTGGATGACTGGCGGCCGTGAAAAACACAAATCTGAGAGGGACTATTCCATATATCATTGATTAAGTTTCATCGAAATCCTTTAAGTGGTTTCAGAGAAGATGTCATTTTTAAACTTTTCGTATATAACTCTATGTAAATTTTGGGTCGCCGTGGCGGCCATTTTGATTTTTCGACGATAACGAAAAACACAAACTTAATAGAGGCCAACCCAATGAACATGTATATGATATTTCATTAGAATGGAATCAGTGGTTTTGGAGGAGATTTCGTTTGAAATTTACTTAAAATTGGCCTAGTTTTAGCCATGGCGGACATCTTGGATGACTGGCGGCCACGAAAAACACAAACCTGAGAGGGGCCCTCCCAAGTAACATTGTAATGAAGTTTCATCAAAATCCTTCTGGCGGTTTCAGAGGAGATGTCAATTTTATAAAATTGCTGACAGACGGACAGACAGACGGACGGACGGACAACGGACGAAAAGTAATCGCATAAGCCCTCTTGGCCTTTGGCCAGTAGAGCTAACCATAATGATAATGTTATTACTTTCTTCTGGCTTCCAAAGGAGTATGATAATGGACCTTTGGAAACGGCCGAACACGACATATACAAAATAGTGCAGTCTCGGTTTGATTAAGACTGTTCATGAACGGTAGTGAATATGCTAACTACCGCTCACTCCCTCTAGCCCCGGGTTGATTAGAACTCAATATTCATAAAATCAATAGTACATAATTTTAACCATCCCGAAGATGACATGGATATGGCGGTGGACATAGAAATTTTCCTCGCCCATGTCCAGCGGCGTATGGTCCCAGTATCTAACAAAATAATAAGTAGTGTAGTAATGCGTGGTAATGATGGAGCTAATAGTGCTGCTAAAGCAGCATTAAGTTTACATTTATCTAATGCCAAACTGCCTTATACTGATTTTAAAAGTTGTATTAATACATATATTCGCAACTCTTGGCAAGCCGCTTGGGATTTGTCAGTTAACAAAAGACTCCATTCAATTAAACCGTTACTCGGAGAATGGAGTTCTTCTAGTAGACCCATTCGTCGAGAAGAAGTTGTCCTAGCCCGGTGCAGGATAGGGTATACACGTTATACTCATTCATATTTATTACAAGGTGAGCAATTACCAGAATTTATACCCTGCTTTGCACCGTTAACGGTCAAACACATCTTGTTGGAATGTGTAGACTTTGATCCTATGCGTCAAAGGTACTACAATGTTAATACTATGAAAGAGTGATTTGATACTATAGATTTTAGTCCTGTTTTAGATTATGAAAGAAATCAGACTATATAAATCATTATATTAATCAGACTTTATAAATCATTATAACATGTTCTTATGTATATTACTTGTTTATACACCCGTTGACGGGAATTTCTTGATTTACATTTATACATAGTTTATATTACTACCATATCATCCCTTATTTGTAAATAGTTTTATCTTTATATATTTACATTAATTTTTATTTACTACTTCATTTCTTCATCTTTCATCAGTTTTTGCGCACAATATGACCTATGTTTGTGTCGACGTGCCGTAAAACCCCAGTCATTCATTCCTAATTTGGTTTATCCGGATGTAAATGGCGGTGAATTTATTCTGGATTGTGATGTTATCGCGTGTGCTACCGGTATAAGAGCAGTGTTATCTCAGTTTCAGAATGGAGAGGAGAGAGTAATAGCATAAGGCAGTAGAACACTGGATACAGCGGAGCAAAATTACTGTGTTACTAGGAGAGAAATGTTAGCTGTCGTGTTTTTCACAAAGTATTACAAATATTATCTCTTAGGTAGGAATTTCATTGTAAGGACTGACAATGGCTCTCTCAGAATACTCGTTTCAAGGAACCCGATGGTCAGACACATCGATGGCTGGAACAACTTAGTCAGTTTGATTACAATATCAGACATCGTCCTGGTTCAAAGTACCGTAACGCCGATTTTATGTCACGTGTAACGAAAGGAGATACAAGTGTGTGCAGACAATGTGAAATGCCATTTGACAGTTTGGATCATTTACAACATAAAGTTACGATAGTAGTGTATCATATATTTCGAGATTGTTTGAAATTAGTGAAAAACACGATAATGGCGATGATGAAGATGAAGAAGGTAGGACTTTACCAACAACAGTACAATCCATTTAATACACAACAGTCCATCCCTCACAGACAGTAACTCCCATCTAGCTAACCAAAACTTTATACCCTGACTTTTGTTGGACATATCAAGCCAAGATGGTTTTTGCACACCACTTTGCTTCAGTTCAAGAACAAATCTAATACCATCATCATTGGCTTGTGCATCACGTAAAGAAATATAAAAAGATCGGACAGGGAAAGTAGTATTCAAGGAGGACAGTCAACCACAAAACACAGAAACAAACACGCAAACAGACAAACAAGAAGGCAAAAGTAATAATAAATGCAAAGACATCACAAACACAAAAGGGTTGACAATAGGGCTACCGCCTTGGAACGGTCGGTGGCAAAGTAGGTCACTGGGGTTTAAACCGGTTCTAGTGTGCACCAAACCTCACACTTACCCTACTGTCATCCCATTGAAACAGGACACTGTAAATAAAAAATACCCCGCCGTGATCTAATCTCTAACCAACAAGGCAGCATCTGTAACAAGATTGACCAAGTGGAGACAACTCACCAAGAGAGAATCAAGAATAAATAAATTTACAAATGTATTTACAACAAGATGAATATATATACAAATGAATACAAATGACAAAGTAGAAATATCAACGTTTTAAATCATGTTTAAAATGAAGTTCACTACGTTAGATTAAACTGTTCGGTTTTAATCAGACTGAATATCTGATATCTGTATTTATGGTATATGTATGCTATATCACACGCTATATTATCTCTCAAAGCTATATCTAGCTGAATCCTTCCGGTACAGTTCCCGGCACTACTACTTCACTCCCGCGTTATATTGCAATCCCGTCCTTAGCGGTTGCTATTCGTCCCGGTACCACACATACTTCCGGTGACGTAATTCACACGCGACGCCCACTCGCACGATCCATTCCGGCGATGGCCCAAGTCCCGGTATTACACATCCGGTGTCGTTATCTGCGTAGCTATCTGCGTAACCAGGCCCTCTTGCCTAGCGTCTCCGTGGCTACCGTCTGGTCTGTCGCCCAAATAGCGAATGCTGTCGTTCCCGCGTCCTATGACGGCGTTTCCAACCTACGACCCCGTAGACCACGCTCCCGACAATACGCTCTACATGCTCTACGCTCCTAACGTATACGGCCCTTACCGTTATGGTATTGGTCACTACTACTCTGGATAATGGCTTGCGATCCTGTAACAAGTTCTTACGAATTCGCCACCCATATGTACAGTCCCTACACGGATACCTGGTGAAACACGCCATCCATGCAAATGTCATGTTATTCGGACTGCTCGGACTGCACGTAGTGTCGTAATAAGAATTCTATACATTTATTAGGCCCGCACTGGTATATACTGGCACATTTACTCATAATACACAGCTTGTAAAATCATAACTTTCTTAATAGTTGATGGATTTTGAGGAAATAAACGCCAAAACAACTTCTTCTTTATTAATAGAATGAATCTAGTAAAATATCATTTATTATATATAGGCATCGATTAAAAGTGATGCGCTTGGCAAAAATCTACCAAAATTCCTATTCAAAATCAGGGAAAATGAGGCCCCGACAAACACAGTTAAAAACTCTAAGTAAATATGCACTCATTTTGTTACAGCATCAATAGGCAATATAAGTAAAACACAAATATGCTCGTGTAAATATAATACAAAAAAACTATAGCCTAGAAAGCCACAATGAATGTCGTCACTGGACAGGTCATTGGATGATAACTGAAAAGTAATGTGATGTGTAAATTGTTTCGCATTCAACATTCAGAAAGTTCGCCTTCAATGATTATTCATGGAGATAATTGAAGAAGTATTATAATATAAGTGTCAATTTGGCGTCGATATCAAAAGAATTACAAGGGGACGAAACAGCAACGTACGAAGTGAATGTTGACGAAGTGATAAACGGACATAATGGATACTCGGAGGAGCAAAACAGTGTAAATGAACACAGCACTGCAAACGCATTTGCGATGTATAGGCTTGATGGTTTGGCGGAGCAAAGTTGTAAATGCACTTCCGGAGAAACACGTGCAGATCGTCAAACATGCAGAGAGTGGTTTAGGGATGATCACAATTCTGTTGACAGTCGTCAGAGCATGTTCGGACGTACTATTAAGGAACCAGCATATCTAAAATAGTGTGTGGATCTAATTGTGTGTGATACAATCATGCCGGATTATAAATGTGACCGTATATACAGTAACAAGGGGAATTTAGTTAGACCTATCATAGAAAAACATTGTGTTTTGGAGCATTGGAACTGTGTTGTGACACAGTGTACGAGTACATTATAAGGAAGAGTTATTTGGCAAAGCATCTGTTTATAATACATACATATAACAAATCAAAGGCAACGGAATTAGTGTGCAAGGCTCCGATGGGTGATCAAAGAAATAGGGATATTACGAAGATGTCAGTGAGGATTAATCCATATTTGATTTATTAGCTTAAGTGAATGAAGTGGACATTGAATACTTTGATCAGGTAATTGAAATCTTTGATGAAAGTGAATATGATAACAGTAACAAAGAAAACGATTGTGATTATGGAAATGTTGAAGTGGTGGTAAAGGTAGACAACAAAAGTAATAACAGTGCATTTGTTAATACTGTGAATTGTGTAGTTGATGAAGAACCTATTAGTGTTAACATAGTGGATAATATTAGTGGTAATGAAGAACAGAGTATTGTTGGTGATGAATATGATAGTGATAACAATAGGAGTGTTGATAAATAAATATGTAACGTTCGTAATAATATGGAGAATAGTAATAATGATGAAGTAGAAGATGAGGACATCAATGGTAGTAAAGATCTACACGTGGGTAACAGTTGCGATTATGAATATATTAGTGAAAATGAAGAAAACATAATAAAATACGATAATAGTGATTCTGATGACAGTTGTGTTATTGTGGAGGACATTCATTTGGTCAAGTATTCTGGAGAGCGTGACGTGAAATATTTCGTTGAGACGGTAGGTATGAGATGGCAGAGAGTAACCCATTATGTTGATGGACAAGAGTTAGATACTCAAGAGACTCAGAATTTCAGCTGTTATTGTGAATTTAAAACAAAACTTGACGGAACTTGTACATTTTTTTTTTTAACGAACATTGGAAGTTTGAAACTATTAAAGGAGGGAGCATTGTAGTAAAAATGATTCTATTTTGTTGTGTTTAGGTCAACGGAGCAAGTACTCCTCCAACTATTGTTAGTCGCATTTAGGTCAACGGAGCAAGTGCTCCTCCAACTATTGTTAGTCGCATTTAGGCCAACGAAGCAAGTGCTCCTCCAACTATTGTTAGTCGCATTTAGGTCAACGGAGCAAATGCTCCTCCAACTATTGTTATTCTCATTTAGGTCAACGGAGCAAGTGCTCCTCCAACTATTGTTATTCTCATTTAGGTCAACGGAGCAAGTGCTCCTCCAACTATTGTTATTCTCATTTAGGTCAACGGAGCAAGTGCTCCTCCAACTACTGTTATTCTCATTTAGGTCAACGGAGCAAGTGCTCCTCCAACTATTGTTCAACGTACCTTGATTTTCATGCTTTTCTATGCTTGTCATGTGTTCTTCATGCGTTTGATTTTAGGAGTATATATATAGACGTTGGCCTCCTGTTTTAGTCAGTCAGTCTTGTTCTGTAGTCATGAAATCACTATACTAGCTGTCGTAAGAAAATAAATGGTAAATTAAACGTTGGAACTTTTACTTCTCTTTTGTTAATTCATTCTATCACACGGAAATACAGAGAAACGCTGCATATATATATATAAATATATAACTTACATATTTTGAGAATCCAAACTCTATACAAACTCTATAGACACAATATAAACGGCTTTGACCAGCCAGTCCAAACCCCAAAACTGGAGCGTTGAATTAAGTGTTACCAAATCATATTTCATTTTGCTAATATTCAATCATGGGTATTCTAAGAATACATGAAAATCCTATATTTTAAATCAGCAGGTATATATTAGTATGCGACATAAACATCTGGACAGAGTTTTGATCAACGATTATGTAGTGTAATTTTGCCATTATTTGGCGTGTTAATTTCTTAAAACATATACAAAGACTAGCCACCCGCCTACGTCAGCGATAATGCTTGTAATAATACCCCTCATAATTAAAAAAAGGTTTTGATGGAGGTTGATTTAACACTAGTAAACTGCACAAAAGATTCCGGTCGTTGACATTATATGTGATATTGACACAGTTCTGTTAACTATGGAGGCAAAAGATGATACTACTCCAAATTAAAATATATAAATATACATATTTTTTCTCGCAATATACACTCACGGGGCGATTGATCAATTGATAAAATTTAAAATGTTCAATAAAAATGCGTCTATAGTTAACAGTGTTTTGATATAAAATTCATAAAAAGTCAACATTACGTACAACATGGATTAATAGTTATTAGGGAGAGACCCAACTTCTCGTATCCTGCAAAAACACAACACTTTTGGTTTACCCGGAAAGATATTCTCGTGATTTTTTGTATATCAATAGCAGAAACTGTACTATATACGAAACCACTGTATGGATTAATGGTATTCTTTGCATTTCGTAACACCAACGCATTTTCTACGGAAGCCCGTAAGTGATAAGAAAATATTGAAATTCAAAGAAAAAATGTGTACAAGTTTATATTTTAGCGATATGATTTTGTTTTGTACATAAATAAGACATAAGCATGCCTGATTATATTCTGTCTATGCAGAATGCAATTTTCAAAATAAATAAATTAATTAAAAGCGGTTTAAGGATTGAAGATGGCGGGCAGATGGAGTGACGGGCATCCACCTTCAGGCTAAAACTTTCGTGCACGTTGTTAATAACTTCTGTAAATTGTTTTCGGTTAAAACCAACTTTACTGTGAAGCGTTATATCGTTAAGATGCCACTTTCTTACGAGCAATGCCGATTTTCTCATTTTCAGAATAGAGTTATGACCCCTGAGCTACTTAACAAAAATGCACATTTTGGGTAAAGCATAGGTGCAAGGTTTTGATAACTTCTTTATCTTATTTTGGATTTTAACTAAAATTGCTTTGAAGCCTTATATCAAACAGACATCATTTCCTTACGATCAATATGGACCTTTGCCTTTACTAAATAGAGGTACGGCCCCTGATTAATTACGAAAATACAAGGAGGTACCCATATTGTCACTGACCATTCCAAGGAGGTACCCATATTTCCAACCGTTTGAGTTTGCCATTTCGCAAACTTTGCTCTTTTCTATCCATGTGGTTGGTGTTTGTTTCAAATACGTTTGTTTGGCTGACTGACTGGGTTCTGTGAATATTTCCTTCTCGACTTTTATACCATAATTTGTTTATGTCTCGAAATAGGATGTGGATCACATTTAATGTTACTTATAGTTTTAAACTGTAAACATGACTCTATTACACTATTTAATATATTGGGTCTCATGGATCAAGGCGACACAATCCGTAGGAAAGTATTCAAGTTCATGATGTGTTTTGAGAAACGTTGACAACTTTTTTAACCAAAAGTTGCTGTTCAATCAATCAGAACCTAAAATTGAAACTCAAGGTCACAGAAACACCAATGTTGGTTGGACAGTTAATGATTATATGTAAACAAAAGTGCAAATTTCAAATAAATCATTTAGATAGTATTCAAGATGTTTTGGAGAAACTCTGCCAGACGTCATACCAAAACACTGACGTCGCTCAATCGCCTTCCAACGAAACTAGTCAATAAAAAAACCGTTATTTTTCTGATAAATACAATCATCTGACTGTGACAAAATAGTGAACCAATTTGAAAATTTACAATTTCCTCGATCCTATACATAATCAAGGATTACGACTCGCCTTAGGTGCCTTTCGTACATCACCAGCCGAAAGTCTATACGTTGAAGACAATGAACCATCACTGTCTCACAGACGGGACAAATTAGCCCTTCAATATGCCATTAAATTAAAATCTAACCCTTCAAACCCAACTTTCGATAATGTTTTTAATCCTAGTTATGAACCTCTTTTTGATCAAAACCGAAGGGCATTCGGCCATTTGTTCTTCGTATTAAACCAAAATTAAGAGACACTGAAATCGATCTAAATACAAAGTACCACAAATTCCACTGTGGAGAATTAGGAGAGATAAAGTAGCTGCAGCAGCTGTTGTTCACAAACATTGCATAAAGAGCCGCCTGCCTGACTAGGCCTCTATCTTTCAGCTGAACTTAAAGCATTTGACCTTGCCTTAAATTATATTCAGGAATCTGATGATGACCATTTTGTAATATTTTCTGATTCCCTTTCATCTCTTCAAGCACTGGGTAATATGAAACATGAGGTTGTGCTTCAACTTTTAGAAAAGTACAATTCTCTTATAGTTGATAATGTTATTAATTTTCTGCTGGCTTCCAAGCCATGTAGGTATACGTGGTAATGATAGAGCTGATAGTGCTGCTAAAGCAGCATTAGGTTTACATATTTCTAATGCCAAATTACCTTATACTGATTTTAAAAGTTGTATTAACACATATATTTGTAACTCTTGGCAAGCCGCTTGGGATTTGTCAGTTAACAATAAACTCCATTCAATTAAACCTTTACTCGTAGAATGGCGTTCTTCTAGTAGACCCATTCGTCGAGCGGAAGTTGTCCTAGCCCGGTGCAGGATATGGCATACACGTTATACTCATTCATATTTATTACAAGGTGAGCAATTACCAGAATGTATACCCTGCTTTACACCGTTAACGGTCAAACACATCTTGTTGGAATGTGTAGACTTTGATCCTATGCGTCAAAGGTACTACAATGTTAATACTATGACCGAGTTATTTAATACTATAGATTTTAGTCTAGTTTTAGATTTTCTGAAGGAAGTCAGACTATATAAATCATAATATTTTCTTGTATATATTTACTTCTTTATATACCCGTTTTCGGGCATTCGGGCATTTGTTGATTTACATATATAGTTTATTACTACCATATCATCCCTTACTTGTAAATAGTTTTATCTTTATATATGTACATTAATTTTCAATCAATCCTTCATTTCTTCATCATTCATCAGTTTTTGCGCACAATATGACCTATTTATGTGTCGAAGTGCCGTAAAACACCATTCATTCATTCATTCATTCTGTTTACCTAACGCATGCACATTCTAACTTCCTGTTTTCCTCAGTATTTACAATGTACATCCCCGCTCCCCTGCGCACACTTACTGCGGATTGTCACTTGATCCAACTGACTAGTTCCAATAAAATAAGCGCTTACCAATGTTATAGATGATTGTCATGGAATTATTGTTACTTAAGTTTGTCTCTCTGAAACTACTTCAGAAATACTTTGCATTTATTATTTCTTTTGACTTCTTGTTTGTCTGTTTGCGTGTTTGTTTCTGTGTTTTGTGGTTGACTGTCCTTCTTGAATGCTACTTTCCCTGTCCGATCTTTTTATATTTCTTCACATAATGAATTGAAACGTCAAAAATGTATTTGGCATCATTAGACAAGTTCTAAAATTCATGCTTTTATTTTAACAAAATATTGCCAATTTTATGTTTAGAAAACAATGGTGAACGTTTTGTATGTAAGCTTGTATCTCTACATTTTCACATAATGGCATGTCGCTTCACACATGTATAAGCTAGAGTGAATATGAAATTATCTACTGATACGCTGGAGAAGAACAACAACTTTTGCACAAAGCCTGTTTAGACCAATACAAATGCTTTTAGAAAGAAGACCAATATGACAAAGATACATATGCGCTATTTTTATGTACTCAAAATCGCCGCCATCTTGTAAATACAACATGCTGCTATTTTGAGAATTTCAAAATGGCCACCGGAGACAAAGAAAGAAATGCGGCATATTAAATGTTTATAACAAATCCGTCACAAAAGACCTTTTAAACTTGGTTGCTTTGATAATGCAAAACATATATATTTTATTTGTTTAATCACTTGGAATTGACAAATGTCCATCCGTCATATAAAAATAGAGGCTCTTTATTAGAGCTCCCCTACCCACCCACATACACACCAAGTTAAGCTAATTAGAAAAACATAATTGTCAAGAATAACAGATAATATCGCGTTTGCACTCTAAACATGTTTTTGGTATTGAGAAATTTAAATTTGTTTTGTACACTTAAACTGCAGATACCCTTTTCCCGCAGAAACCTTTGCATGCACATTTTGTTAATTATAAACTTGTTGACAGATAAAAGTAATACTTGTTCTCAAAGGATGCTAGGCTTTACATTCTTGATTAAATGTCTAGCCAAATCTCTCTGTCGTTTGAACATGCTGTTCACTCAGATAGCCAATAAATACTGAGCAAGGAATCCCTTGGAAGCAACAAACACATACTAGAGATACAAGTATCAGTTTTATGGTTGTATTGAGTCTGTTCATGAGAGTTTATGTTAAAAGCAACACCTCTTACCCCTCCTAGGACCGGCTTAACCGATATTCTACTTTAAATCCACGAAGATGGGCTTGATGATCCCAAAGGACCAGTTAGTAATAGCACTGCTGATTTGTAGTTGGAGCAACTTTATTACTTGTTGACAGAATAACAATTTTCTGGCATCGTTCACATCTGTGAGATTACATTTTCGACCGTATAAAGCCACCACTTATCTTTGGAGAAGTTTGAAGAGCTTAATCTGTATATCAGTCTGATGAAATGGCTTTTCAGGAATGTAAATGAAGGCTTCAGTTACACTTGGGAAGGCGACCCATGTATCACAGACTTTCTTTTTTTTTCCCTTATGCAGAAAATCAAATGTAGTGTCGCAGCTCGTCAAGCAGTAAAGCACAGGCAAATCAATCAAGTTGTCTTTGCCAAGATACATGTAGTCGTAAATGGATCTAATCTGATATGTGGAGAAATATTTCCTAGGTCCAAAAGGTTCCCATATATCTACATCTGGCTCGATTCTATTGTGTACAGATTAGCAGTGCTGGTTTCATCAGCAATATCATGTGTGTCAATCTTGATTAGGTCTGGCCCATCTTAAAGAAATGCGTTCCCCATGGTATTCATTGGCTGTTCGAGGTTAAATACCTGCTCAGAGCCTTTGAAAGCAATCTGGGAAGACATACTTTTGATACTGAGTAGATCCATTCCCATTGCTCGTTTCATCAATAGGAAGTTTATGAAAAGAAACCTTCTTAATGCAGAGCTCCACAAAGCAGGTACACTCGTATACGTTTCAGGTAGAACAAATGTATTACTTGTCTGTGGAAAACATTTCTTTTCTTTCCCGCGGCTGGTCCATGTTGTATTGGACAGGGAATTGAAACAAGACTGTTGCCTGTACCACGAAATTACCATTTAGCAGTGATACTCGAGGGGGTTATGGCCGAGTTTGTCCGAAGCTCCAACAGTACAAATACCTTTCCGCAACTTTAGGGGATATGCCGGATTTGTTGTGTCTACATATTCGCAGGGCTTGCCCGTTGCTTTTCAATTTGCATAACATATTTGCATGAGACACTGATACTTTACTCAGTTGCTGGATCTTTTTTTCTTCAGGTTTGTGTGTGTACATTGAGGTCTAGATACAGTGGTAACGGTGGTTTGTGTAGTTATGTATTATAGGTGCTTTGATCTGCATTGGGGACCTTTCTTATGTAGGAGTATAAAAGGAGAAATTTGGAAATGGCCGAACACGATAAATATAAAAGATACTGCAGTCTCGGTTTGAGTGAGACTGTCCATAAACGGTAGTGGAAAATGCTAGCTACCGTTCACACTCTCTAGCCCCGGGTTGAGCAGAACTCATTATTTAAAATGTCGAAACTATAACGATGAACATGGAACCTTCTAGCACGGCTTTTTGTGTTACTCAATGTCTCATCAATGCGTGCCTGAGAACTATGTATTCTTTATATTTAGATGCCAACCTCAATATAACTACAAACTTAAGATAATTTTCAAACGTGCAATGATTAATGGTGGGCTGTACACATGCTGTATTAGAAAGTTTGGTGAAACTTTCAAAGGAAGAAATTGATAACCATAGCAGTGGCTCATTCACATCCAAATATTCAATTATTTAATCAACAAAGGTCGCAATAGATTCAACGCCGATTGATCGCCTTCCAAGACGATCAGTTAGAAGATAGCCTTTAAGTTAATACTTTCTTCTTATCTTCCAACTGCACGAACGCACATTCATCACCAGTCGCGGTGCTTTCGCAATAGCCCTTAGCTCGTGCATCATAATTAATGGTGCTACTGTTATTGGAATTCTACTGATGTTGATAATGCCGCATTTTGTTTTAGAGTCACGTTCACCGGTACATGTAAATGCCTGCGAGGTTTTTAGATTCTCAAAAATATCACTAATTACTTTACTTTATACACTCAGTTATTTAATTAGGTGTCAGTGTGTGTCTGCTATATCCCCGTCACGTAGTTTTGTTGGTTGGACATGTATTGAGGCATTTCCTTATATAGTTAATTCAGGTTTCTGTTACCTAGGTGCATGCCATTGTTATCTTTATATTAACTGGTGAAAATAATTCCCCCGCATTCAAGAAATAATGAAAATAGAGATCACTATGAATCAACAAAGAAGAGAAAAGTCTAGCTGACTCGCTTTTATTGCGTCTGTTCATCGGAGGTTATATTATATAATGTTCAACACATCGGTTCTTTATAGTGCCAAGTTGCACCTGGCAGTTTTTGTTGTGTTTGGTGTAAATTCATACGACTACAATGAAATTTGTACTTTTAATTGCAATTAAAAGAAGAGTACGTACTTTGTATTTAATAGAACCTACAGTTAAGCTAGATACCATTTAAACATAAAAAATACAAACAAAGGCGTATCATTAATTAATTAATGTGTTTACTTTACTATGTTAATTACGTTTGACATGTCGAATGTTGTGTGTCGAATGTTGTATGTCTCGTGAACGACATTCTCTTTAAAACTGATGTTTGTCGAATGTCAAATGTTGTATGTCGAATGTTGTATGTACGATGTCGGATGTTCTATGTCGAATGTCGTATGTCGAATGTTGTATGTCGCGTGAAACGACATTCACATTGAATGTTGTTTTTTGAATGTTGTATGTCGAATGTTGTATGTCGCATGAAACGACATTCACTTTGAAGGATGTTTTTGAATGTCGTATGTCGAATGTTGTTTGTCGAATGTTGTATGTCTTACTGAACGACATAATGTCATTTAAAAATGAATGTCGTATGTCGTATGTCTAATGTTGAGCCAACTTCACGCAGTTAGCATAATAAGTGTTTTTTGGTAGTGTATGTATATGCTTATTTCAGCCGACTGATTCAGATCAAATTTTACCAAGATACACTTAAAAGGATTTAGCAACAAAGCCAAGCAGTGATTTTCGTCAATTAATTGCATCCTGATTTTATTAAATAAATAACAATTCTTACCCACTCGTCTGATATCGCGAGAGCCTACTGTCAGTGGGATTGTCGGTAGTACGATGTGGGTCATGATATAAGTCGAGTGGCATCCGTGTCAAAATTGATTGACGGTAGCGTCTCAGTGGCGTGCGGAAATATATTTTATGTCGATGCCGACTTCAGTTGTCACAAAATGGGGATTTTCCAACTTGTGGTGCAACGAGTTGTAAGCAAGTTAAAAATCATTTGAACATTGTATATTGATGTAGAAAATTAATTATAATAAGTCAAGTTGTAACCTATACAAACTATAATTGCTGTTTTCTGTCTCTGTTATTACGCTTATATCACCTGAAGCAGTTTTCCTGAGTTTCAAATGTTGGTGATTAAAGCATCTTTTATATATACAGTCTGCATTTGTTTCCTGCAAATGTATAGTTTTGACCTTTTTTTTTTATATCAACTTGTATTTTATGGTGATTGCCCTAAATCCCCGTATACCCTTGGCAGGAATCACTTATGCAAATATAGCTTTTGACTAAATTTCCAGTGTAAAACAATTATTCATATTAATTGAACATATATCAGGGACGCACATTATTTACCTTTTAGCTCAGGTGGGAGCGAAGTTGTCTATTGCGCGGTCACTATTATTACCCGCGAGTGTCATTTTAGTTTAGGCTGCGAGTTCAAACACAGGAAGCGGTACTAATCTTTTTGTAAGCAATTGAATTTCGTCAAGCAATCTTGCTTTTAATTGTAAATATTCAATAATGTTTGGTGTGTACTGTTTGTGAACGTAATTAGTGTGTTTTATAAGCTAAAACTTACGGACATTGTCCCTTTAAGTGCACTGTTTAAGTGTACATGTTGATCTTATTTAGTCTGCGAGAGAGAAATATTTGTGTGTTCTTAAAATGCAAGAAGGCAAGGAAATAATAAAATACATAAGTAATACATACTTGAAATTTTATTAGATACTGAGACCATACGCCGTACGACATGGGGAAGCAAAGAACTCCATGTCCACCGCCGTATGCATGCCATCTTCGGGATGGTTAAAATTGTGTGCTATTGATTTTATTAATATTGAGTTCTGCTCAACCCGGGGCTAGAGGGCGTGAGCGGTAGCTAGCATATTTCACTACCGCTCATGAACAGTCTCAATCAAACCGAGACTGCAATATTTCATATGTGTCGTGCTCGGCCTTTTCCAAAGGTCCATTATCATACTCTTTTTTTGAATGTACAACTTCTGGTATACTTTTTCATTTCCCTTTCTTTTTTTAATACATACTATATTTCCTGAAGCATATGTTACTGACAACACCTCAGCTATGTTTTCCTAGCACTTCATAGCTAAAAAAGACAAAGAACATGAGGCATAGGCGAACAAATCAAGAAATAGACAAAACGACGAGACAGCGTTGTTTATATGTTGGCATAAGATAATAAAAGTTGCATGATTAAGTGTATCGTTTCGAAAATGAAAACGTGCATTTTTGATAGATATAATTCTGTGCGAAATAGCGATTTTTTATTTAAGTTGTGGTTTGTTATTTTCAGTGACACATATATATATGTATTACAAAATACTGCATATATAGATAACATAATATTTACATTTTACATATAAAGGCATATAGGAAGAAATCAGCATAACTTAGTTTACTGGTAACATCTTATAATTGCATTAAATAATATGTATTAAAATGTGATCATGTGAACACGTAGTAATCATATCCTGAGGTACTTTAAAATCGATGAGACACATATTAGATAACTTGAAACAAATATACATGCAGTGCTCAAAGAAAATTATTTTAAGAGACAGGCCCAGGGCTTGTTGCTTCTGAAAATGGACAGGCCCCGATTTCAAATGGACAGGCCCTGATTTGAAATGGACAGGCCCTGATTTAAAATGGAAAGGTCCAATATTTTTTTCTTATTGGAAATGTGTCGTAATTCACTTTTATAGCACACATTAATTCTGTTACGTATGTATTAATCAAGCTCAGAACCTCCTCTGACTATATTTTTCGTTTTGCTACCACTTTATGCTCCCTGGTCAGCGGACTTATTTACCATTTCGTTTAAAATATGTTAGAATAGAATATTACATAGTAATTTATAACCAATGCAAAGGAGAGTACTAGCACTTTTGCCAAACGATAATTATCAGAGCCAACTTGGTGAAACTGGAGCTAAACTTGGAGCCAAATTTTTAATCAGGTTTTATGAGACTATCAGAGCCTCTTCTGGCTATATTTTTTCTTTTTGTCACCACTTTCTCCAAGTAAGGAATTAGGACCATAGACTAGAATTCATTTAAAAGTAGGATTCCAGGAACTCCTTACACCTTAAATAATGAATAGAAATATACTTTATATCTGTATTTATACATATACAGTATATATATTTTTCTTTCCACCAACATGTATTTGTAAAGGACAGTTTTTCTTATTTGATTATGTAAAAAAACAATTTAAAAAAAAAAAAAAAAAAAATATCCGAAATTATGTACCATCCGAACTACTATGACACCGCACTTTTACGGCCCGAACATTTCACAAACATTCAATCGAAATACCATCAATAACGATTTTTTTTCATGCATTAGTGTGTTTTTAATGACAAAAACGGTATTTCTTATCACAAAGGAAAGAAAACAAAGAAAACACAACCCTAATAGCACAACTGAATGTAAACGTGTTTTATTGTCGAAATATCCGTTATAGAGTCCTGCTAATATAAGCTTTCCCATCGCTTTCCCATCTCTTAATGGAATTAAGGCTGGACCACGTAATGTTTAAAGTCAAAATGTGGATTAATAAATCGAGACGCTAATTTTAATGCTTGATGATAACTTAAAGATTCCGTGTGTTCCTTTAAAACTATATGCAACATGTTCTCCGACTCAATTTTACAAGGCGCCTGATCACGTCAGATATTTTCTAAAATTATTATATCTTAACTAGATTAACACTGAAGGTGATGAATTTCCCCGCTTAAAGTCTAGGTCTACCAAAAGGCCATACTTCTGTAATAAATTAGGCCATCAAGAATGGGTGACGTAGGGTGACATACGGTCATCAGTTGTTATGTGTATATGAAGTTTGGGATATCCCATTCAAAACTGTTTGAGGAATGCAAGTAATTAAACTGTGTTACGGACAAAAATGTGTTACGCGACAGGAAGTTACGGACAGCGTGATTCCTATATAGCCCCCACTTCACTTTGTGAAAGCGGTGGTTCAAAGAAGGTATTGATTGTAATGACATACATGTACAAAGTATACTAATCAAAACAGAAAGTGTGCACTCAGTTGTGCATGTTGTTATTTTTTTCTAGTTATCTAATATGTGTCTCATCGATTTTAAAGTACCTCAGGATATGATGACTACGTGTTCACATGATCACATTTTAATACATATTATTTAATGCAATTATAAGATGTTACCAGTAAACTAAGTTATGCTGGTTTCTTCCTATATGCCTTTATATGTAAAATGTAAATATTATGTAATCTATATATGCAATAGTTTGTAATACATATATATATGTGTCACTGAAATAAACAAACTATATAAACCACAACTTAAATAAAAAATCACTATTTCGCACAGAATTATATCTATCAGAAATGCACGTTTTCATTTTCGAAACGATATACTTAATCATGCAACTTTTATTATCTTATGCCAACATATAAACAACGCTGTCTCGTCGTTTTGTCTATTTCTTGATTTGTTCGCCTATGCCTCATGTTCTTTGTCTTTTTTAGCTACGAAGTGCTAGGAAAACATAGCTGAGGTGTTGTCAGTAACATACGCTTCAGGAAATATAGTATGTATTAAAAAAAGAAAGGGAAATGAAAAAGTATACCAGAAGTTGTACATTCAAAAAAAGAGTATGATAATGGTCCTTTGGAAACGGCCGAGCACGACACATACGAAATATTGCAGTCTCGGTTTGATTGAGACTGTTCATGAGCGGTAGTGAAATATGCCAGCTACCGCTCATGCCCTCTAGCCCCGGGTTGAGCAGAACTCAATATTAATAAAATCAAAAGTACACAATTTTAACCATCCCGAAGATGGCATGCATACGGCGGTGGACATGGAGTTCTTTGCTTCCCCATGTCGTACGGCGTATGGTCCCAGTATCTAATAAAATTTCAAGTATGTATTACTTACGTATTTTATTATTTCCTTGCCTTCTTGCATTTTAAGAACACACAAATATTTCTCTCTCGCAGACTAAATAAGATCTACATGTACACTTAAACAGTGCACTTAAAGGGACAATGTCCGTAAGTTTTAGCTTATAAAACACACACTAATTACGTTCACAAACAGTACACACCAAACATTATTGAATATTTACAATTAAAAGCAAGATTGCTTGACGAAATACAATTGCTTACAAAAACATTAGTACCGCTTCCTGTGTTTGAACTCGCAGCCTAAACTAAAATGACACTCGCGGGTAATAATAGTGACCGCGCAATAGACAACTTCGCTACCACCTGAGCTAAAAGGTAAATAATGTGCGTCCCTGATATATGTTCAATTAATATGAATAATTGTTTTACACTGGAAATTTAGTCAAATGCTATATTTGCATAAGTAATTCCTGCCAAGGGTATACGGGGACTGAGGGCAATCACCATAAAATACAAGCTGATAAAAAAAAAAGAGTAAAAACTATACATTTGCAGGAAACAAATGCAGACTGTATATATAAAAGATGCTTTAATCACCAACATTTGAAACTCAGGAAAACTGCTTCAGGTGATATAAGCGTAATAACAGAGACTGAAAACAGCAATTATAGTTTGTATAGGTTACAACTTGACTTATTATAATTGATTTTCTACGTCAATATACAATGTTCAAATGGTTTTTAACTTGCTTACTACTCCTTGCACAACAAGTTGGAAAATCCCCATTTTGTGACAACTGAAGTCGGCATCGACATAAAATATATTTCCGCACGCCACTGAGACGCTGCCGTCAATCAATTTTGACACGGATGCCACTCGACTTATATCAAGACCCACATCGTACAACCGACAATCCCACTGACAGTAGGCTCTCGCGATATCAGACGAGTGGGTAAGAATTGTTATTTATTTAATAAAATCAGGATGCAATTAATTGACGAAAATCACTGCTTGGCCTTGTTGCTAAATGCTTTTAAGTGTATCTTGGTAATATTTGATCTGAATCAGTCGGCTGAAATAAGCATATACATACACTACCAAAAAACACTTATTATGCTAACTGCGTGAAGTTGGCTCAACATTCGACATACGACATACGACATTCATTTTTTAAATGACATTATGTCGTTCAGTAAGACATACAACATTCGACAAACAACATTCGACATACGACATTCAAAAACATCCTTCAAAGTGAATGTCGTTTCATGCGACATACAACATTCGACATACAACATTCAAAAAACAACATTCAATGTGAATGTCGTTTCACGCGACATACAACATTCGACATACGACATTCAAAAAACAGCATCCGACATTGGACATACGACATACGACATTAATTTTTTAAATGACATTATGTCGTTCAGTAAGACATACAACATTCGACAAACAACATTCGACATACGACATTCAAAAACATCCTTCAAAGTGAATGTCGTTTCATGCGACATACAACATTCAAAAAACAACATTCAATGTGAATGTCGTTTCACGCGACATACAACATTCGACATACGACATTCCAAAAAAAACATCCGACATTGGACATACAACATTCGACATACAACATTCAAAAAACAACATTCAGTGTGAATGTCGTTTCACGCGACATACAACATTCGACAAACAACATTCGACATAATACATTCAAAGTGAATGTCGTTTCATGCGACATACAACATTCGACATACAACATTCAAAAAACAACATTCAAAGTGAATGTCGTTTCATGCGACATACAACATTCGACATACAACATTCAAAAAACAGCATTCAGTGTGAATGTCGTTTCACGCGACATACAACATTCGACAAACAACATTCGACATACGACATTCGACATACAACATCCGACATTGGACATACAACATTCGACATACAACTTTTGACATTCGACAAACATCAATTTTAAAGAGATGTCGTTTACGAGACATACAACATTCGACACACAACATTCGACATGTCAACCGTTATTAACATAGTAAAGTAAACACATTAGTGTTAGTCTCCCAATGCAATACAAGTCCATGGGCTGTGGGACTAGAGTATTAGTCTTCCAATGCAATGCAAGTCCATGGGCTGTGGGACTAGAGTATTAGTCTTCCAATGCAATACAAGTCCATGGGCTTTGGACTAGAGTATTAGTCTCCCAATGCAATGCAAGTCCATGGGCTGTGGGACTAGAGTATTAGTCTTCCAATGCAATACAAGTCCATGGGCTTTGGACTAGAGTATTAGTCTCCCAATGTAATACAAGTCCATGGGCTGTGGGACTAGAGTATTAGTCTTCCAATGCAATACAAGTCCATAAGCTGTGGGACCAGAGTATTAGTCTTCCAATGCAATACAAATCCATGGGCTGTGGGACTAGAGTATTAGTCTCCCAATGCAATACAAGTCCATGGGCTCTGGGACTAGAGTATTAGTCTCCCAATGCAATGCAAGTCCATGGGCTGTGGGACTAGAGTATTAGTCTCACAATGCAATACAAGTCCATGGGCTGTGGGACTAGAGTATTAGTCTCCCAATGCAATACAAGTCCGTGGGCTGTGGGACTAGAGTATTAGTCTTCCAATGCAATGCAAGTCCATGGGCTGTGGGACTAGAGTATTAGTCTTCCAATGCAATAGAAGTCCATGGGCTGTGGGACTAGAGTATTAGTCTCCCAATGCAATGCAAGTCCATGGACTGTGGGACTAGAGTATTAGTCTTCCAATGCAATACAAGTCCATGGGCTGTGGGACTAGAGTATTAGTCTTCCAATGCAATACAAGTCCATGGTGCAGTGGGGACCTACACTTCTGTCGTCCGTCGTTAACTTTTGTCTCGTTAAGACGATAGGGCCTTCATTTTTCATTTGATCTTTACCAAACATTACCAGATTATTAATATCAATGAAAGCTCGGACAAGTTAGAAAACCAGCCAGATCGAACCTGTAACAGCGGAGTTATGGCCCTTGAATTAGTTAAAATGATATAGTATGCCTCGTTAAGACGATAGGGAATTCATTTTTAACCGATCTTTACCAACTTGACCTGATTGTTAATATTGGTGAAAGCTCGGATAAGTTTAAAAACCAGCCAGATGGGACCAGTAACACTGGAGTTATGGCCCTTGATTTAGTTATAAATTCTATATTTGCCTCGTTAAGACGATAGGGCCTTCATTTTTAACCGATCTTTACCAACTTGACCTGATTGTTAATATTGGTGAAAGCTCGGATAAGTTTAAAAATTAGCCAGATGGGACCAGTAACACTGGAGTTATAGCCCTTGGTTTAGTTATAAATGCTGTATTTGCTTCGTTAAGACAATAGGGCCTTACTTGTTTAACCGATCTTTACCAACTTTACCTGTATGTTCATATTGGTGAAAGCTCGGATAAGTTTGAAAACCAGCCAGATGGGACTAGAAACACTGGAGATATGGTCCTTGATTTAGTTAAAAATGCTATGTTTTGCCTTGTTAAGACGATAGGGCTTTCATTTTTCATCCGATCTTTACCACACTTTAACATATTGTTAATATCAATGAAAGCTCGCATAAGTTTGAAAACCAGCCAGATGGGACTAGAAACACTGGAGATATGGTCCTTGATTTAGTTAAAAATGCTATGTTTTGCCTTGTTAAGACGATAGGGCTTTCATTTTTCATCCGATCTTTACCACACTTTAACATATTGTTAATATCAATGAAAGCTCGGATAAGTTTGAAAACCAGCTAGATCGGACCAGTAACAGCGGAGTTATGGCCCTTGATTTAGTTAAAAATGCTATATTTTGCCTCGTTAAGACGATAGGGCCTTCATTTTTCATCCGATCTTTACCACACTCTGACATATTGTTAATATTAATGCAAGCTCGGATAAGTTCGTAAATCAGCTAGATCGGACCAGTAACAACGGAGTTATGGCCCTTGATTTAGTTAAAAATGCTATATTTTGCCTCGTTAAGACGATAGGGCCTTCATTTTTTAACCGATCTTTACCAACTTTACCTGATTGTTCATATTGATTGTTCATATTAGTGAAAGCTCGGATAAGTTTGAAAACCAGCCAGGTGGGACCAGTAACACTGCAGTTATGCCCCTTGTTAAAAATGTTTTGCTTCGTTAAGACGATAGGGCCTTCATTTTTCATCCGATCTTTACCAAACTTTAACAGATTGTTAATATCAATGAAAGCTCAAGCAAGTTCGAAAACCAGCTAGATCGGACCAGTAACAGCGGAGTTATATATATTGTTAATATTGGTGAAATCTCGGATAAGTTTGAAAACCAGCCAGATGGGACCAGTAACACTGGAGTTATGGCAAAGATTTCAAATGGTAACCCTGGGGACAAATTTGGCATCGTCCCAAGGGACACAGTTTAACATAGACGCTACCTCCCTAATGGTTTGTTCAGTAGTCATCAAACATTTATAATGATTGTCGGAAAAAACAACAGCAGCCAAGATGCTGAAATATTTCATGTATATTTTCCTTGATGGACACTATACCTCCTTTCTTTGGTTTGAAAACTGATCATTTTATTTCGTTGAGAAGTTAGAAAACGTTATATTTTAATGAATACGAAGCTAGAGTGAAACTATTGCATATTGATCATTTCGAGACCAACAAGACTAAACAGCAAATGTTCTTTTTATTGTATGCCAGCCTTATAATCAAAGTGTATGAAGGACAAGAACAGGTTCCCCTCAATGTTGAAAAATTGCTACTCTTAATTCACCATAACTTCTAAAATACTTAAACCCAGCGTTCGGTAGACTCTACCACCATTATGTATACACTGTAGCCCGTTTGTATTTCGTCTGCTTCAAGATAAAGGTTTCAGCACTCTGACCAATCACTGATCTTATTTTTACAGGTACAGCTATTAATAGATGCACAAATTCCAAAATTTTAACAGATAGGAATAAATGTTTTGTTCTAGAAAGTATGAAAAATAAATACATTATATAATTATTTTGATATATCTGTATAGAGTCATGTTTAGTGTTATTACATGCCAAATTTTATGGTTTAAAAATGCTGTATTGTTTAGAAATTTGTGATTAAACCTCTCTGAGCAAGCATATTGCGTAAAATGATCAGAACAGTTTCTCTGGGGCCATTTTGGGGTTTTATACTAAACCCTGGCCTTTAACCGAATTCAATAAACTAGACTCAATCACTGTTATTTCCAATACACGATATAACTTTCATACTAACTTTCTGTAAAGAATGTAAATCCGATGTAA
>JAWPHD010015246.1:0-56334 GCA_037043455.1 Cyrtodaria siliqua | reverse complement strand
AAAATGATGGCACCACTAGTGTGATTTTGTTGGATATGCTTGGTAAAAAATGATTGGTCTCATAGTTTGATTTTTGCTTGGTAAGAAAATGATGTTACAGCACTGTTGATTTGTTGCTTGGAAAAAATTGACAGCACCACAGTTGATATTTGCTTGGTAAAAATGAGTGGTCACCCACTGTTGATTTTGCTTGGAGTTTAAAATGATATTTGTTGGTAAGGCCGGTACAGTTGATTTTGCTTAAAGGATTACCACAATTGATTTTCTGGGACTCAACCTGACGACAGCCATAGTTGATTTTGCTTGGTATAAAATGATGGTACCACTAGTTGATTTTGCTTGGTAAAAATGATTGTAACCACTGTTTGATTATTAATTGGTTAAAAATGACAGTACCACAGTTGATTTTGCTTGTTAAAAATGATGGGCACCATAGTTGATTTTGCTTGGTAAAAATGATGTTACCAACTGTTGATTTTGCTTGGTAAAAATGACAGTACCACAGTTGATTTTGCTTGAGTAAAAATGATGGCACCAATAGTTGATTTTTGCTTGGTAAAAATGATGTTACCACAGTTATTTTGCTTTGGTAACAAATGATGACAACCTTTGTTGATTTTGCTAGGTAAAAATGTTGTACCACAGTGATTTTACTTGGTAATAATGACGTACCACAGTTGATTCTGCTTGGTGAAAAGTTAATTCTTCGCTTGGTAAAATGATGTACCACGTGTCTGATTTTGCTCTCGGTAAAAATGACTGTACCAACTGTTGAATTTGTCTTGGATAAAAAGTGATGGCACCATAGTTGATCCTTTGCTCGGGTAAAAATACCGTTGCCTAACAAGTTGATTTCCGCCGTTGTCATATATCAAGGTCTGTTGCAGACCCCCGACAACCTGTCACGAGCTGTATAATATAATATTGTGAAACCATGAAGCATACATGCATATTGTAGCTTTTACACAAAGAGCTGTGAACAAAGGCGATTGTATTACGGAAGCGGTGTCAATTGTTTCAGTATGTCAAGGTTTACATGATTGCCAACTTACCCTTTTCTGTCACCGTCTGCTGCTGGCTGATTAGATACTGAGTTAGAGCTGAAATGTCAATTTTTTACGACACAACGATAAAAAACAAAATGTTAATTGGTTAATTCTGACACACACGTGTACACACACTAAAAACTGTGTTTAAATAATGTTTGATGCTGTACATTATCTACCCAGCATGACCACATGACCATTAACAATTTCATCGCCCGTCTTTGGTCGGTCAAAATCAGTGGCTATATGTCAGATGTGACCAACAACCCTAGATCATATTGACCTAATGACCCAAGAGGGCCTGTATTGCATGTACTGGTTTAAGGCTGAATTGTGTCCATACGGTTTCTAATGATTTTTATCTCATTGACAGGGTTTCGACACTAAAGGGGGCCCGGGGACCTGTAGTTTTCATGTAGGGAGCCCTGCTGGCCCCCTGAAATTCAGAGTGAACAAGAAGAAGAAGGAAGACGGTAAAAAATATGTAAATTAAAATCAAATTTATCTTCAAAACTCTGACACATAAATCAACCAAGTGTGCATTGTTTGTTCTCTGGTATCGGAACACGGTTCATTTATTAATACTTGTTAATTGAGTAGGTCAAGTTCAAAAAGCACAGAACTGTCCAGGGTTCTCAACAGACGCATGCCCTCGTTGTCATGACGCATGGAAATTCAATTTAACCAACAGTCCAAGCCCAAAGTGAGTTTCTGGTGGTTCAAACAGTGTGAAAGATGGAAGGAAAAGCGAATTTCCATGGGTTTCAAACCAGTTGGTGAAAAATGGAAAATACAGTAGTGACATGTAGAGTATTGTGGGTATCTATCTAACTATACAGTAATACAGCATATCTCAGTCATACAGCGGTAAAGATTGGGACCAAAGACAGCTGTAGTTGGTCTAGAAGGAGTAGTAGATATTAGTTTTGACCCGAGAACTGAATAAGCAATTCCCATCATTATATACATGTAATACCAAAAAGTGTCGGGCCCTTAAAAAGTGGGAAAGGGCCCTTTAATTCTAAAGAAGTTAAGGGCCCTGTGGCTCCTTTGGTTAAAAAAAGTTAGTGTCAAACCATTTTTTTAATGCATCGTTCTGACAATTTTTTAATGGAAAATGAGTGGAAAAAAAAGCTTCAACATATATTTTTTGGGTCTTGCGCATTTTAAAACAGTGATCCGGACTGATTTCATACTTGACAGAACAAACCTCCAAAATGAACAGTATTAAAGATACTATCATGAAAGAATGCTTTACTGCATTTTTCCTAATTTATGAAAAATCGTGCTAAAATTCCTAAATGTGACAGTATGGGTTATCTTCCCGAAATATAGAAAAAAACACTATATTGAATTAAAAGTGATATAAACAAGAAAATCGGCTAGAACCGCATGGATGCTCCCCGACATGTATCCTTAACATATCATATGGCCTTGTATCACCCAGCAAGTTTTCAATTTGCAGCTCCATTAGTATGTTATGCTCCAGATAAAAAATATAAGTATAAAATTACAAAGGGCAATAACTCTAATGTGAATGATGACAGAGTTACGGTTCTTGCACTCTGTACTTTCTCTCATTGCCCTCTATTACTGTGTGAAGTTTCGCTGCAGTCCCATCAGTAGTTTTGAAGCTATGCTATGGACAAACATTCTAAGTATAAAATTACAAAGGGAAATAACTCTAATTTGAGTCAGTCCCATCAGTAGTTTTGAAGCTATGCTATGGACAAACATTCTAAGTATAAAATTACAAAGGGAAATAACTCTAATTTGAAGGATTACAGAGTTAGTTCTTGCACTCTGCACTTCCTCTCATTAAGTATAAAATTACAAAGGGCAATAACTCTACTTTGAATGACGACAGAGTTACGGTTCTTGCACTCTGCACTTCCTCTCATTGCGAAGATATGCTCCGGACAAGAAAGTGTGACGGACACACGGAAGGACGGACGGACGGACAAAGCTGCAACTATATGCTCGCCCTTCAGGGAGCATAAAAACAAACCTTATTAGATGCCATACAGCCTTAAACCGCAACAGCGATCTTATTACACAGGCCCCTCTTGTTTAACGTGTATTTTTTAAATATTATTTTATTTTAAAGCTATATATTTAATCTAATGCAAGCCACAATCAGTCTCAATAAAATCAGACCCTCTACCAATCTACGGTACCCTACGGTTCAAGGCTAGAAGTGGAGAGTATCAAAGCGTAATTAGGATTTGATTTAAATGAGATTGAGCCACAATAAAAATATGAGAAAATGTATGCAGTACTGTGAATTTAGCATTTCTGATGATGTATAACTTATAAGAAAAAGTCTCTATATATAAATATAAAACCTGATTCTTTATCTATTACACTCATGTTAGACATAATACTATGGTGTTACACTTTGATAAGTTCTTAACTTTGATTTTCAGACAACTCTGGCCGTATTTTGTTAATGGTTTGTTTCAGGTCGTAACTGCTGTAAGATGTATTAAACCTGGAACAAAATGGCTGTATTGCATTTTTGGTTAAAAACAAATAACCGTAAAATGTACGCTGTTATGTTTCCATGGGTCAATTTGAACATAACTTTAAATGATCGAGGTTGGTATATAATGTTGAGATATGACTTGACCGACATTTTATGAGTTTCTACATTTGTTGACTTTACACCAAAGATTTTTAAAGGGACACATGGCAATCTAGAAGTTTTTATCAAGAATTAAAGTTATTGATTTATTGATCCGGTATCATTATTTTAGAGTTTTCAGTTTGTCATTCTACCATAGATTTAACTATATTATGGTGCAATATAATCAACAGTCAGTAATATGTAAACACAATTTGCTTTGAATTATTTTTATAATTAATATTGATGATAGAAAAAATGCAAGTTCCGTTAAAAAACTAATCGGAAGTCGTGAGTTTTAATAAAAATCAAGATTGCCATTTGTCCCTTTTAAGCCAAATGTTGGCCCAATGATGGTCAGATGTCTACAAACTTCTCAGATATTTGAACTATTTGACAACATTGGCCCAATGTCAGCATGATGTAGACTAGGACGCCAGATAATGCTGGCTAGGTATGTACAATCTTTCTATTTATTATACACATGTAAAAAAATTCTGCTGATACATGTTAATGGGACACGGTCCTTAAGTAAGAAGATATTAAGCATAGCCAAATAACTGTCTCATTTTTATTCAGTGAAATGTATGCATGAACACATGAGCACAGACCCAGATAAGTCGATAGTAATACATTGTAAGTTTGAAAAAAACAAAAACAGTTTGGGTGACATCCATTAACGCAGTAGGTTTTCTATACAGTATGTCTTACATAATACATCTGGCCCGTTTAGCTCAGTTGAGAGCGAGGTCGACTGTTGAGAATAAAACTATTATTACCCGCGAGTGTAATTTTAGTGTGGGTTATGAGTTCAACCCCATGAAGCGGTTCTTATTTATTTATTTTTTTACTGCTATTGAATTCCGTCAAACAATCTTGGTTTTATTTATTAAATATTTAATAATGGTTGGTGTGTTATGTTTGTTAACGTAATTATTTTGTGTTTTATAAGCAAAAAGTTACAGACATTGTCCCTTTGATGATCAAAAACATCTTAATGCAGAATTATTAGAGCATGATAAACAAAAATGGATTAATGAATTAATGAAATTAAAACACGTCAAAGGTCTTGGATATGATCTGGTGAGATTAAGAAATTATGATTTCCTCAATACAACGCATGCAACATACAATATCTGGATAAAACCAAATCACAATATTTATAAGGACAGACGTGAATCACTCAAAATGTAGTTAAGTACAGAAAAATCCAGGACATCAGAAAATTACGAGGCAATCTGACATTGTCAATAGTAACTAAAAACAGACAATTTATGTAACCCCATTGGTCTGTCTACCAACCCATTGGTCTGTCTACCAATTGTTTGAACTTTTTTGTTTCACAAAAAATATAAATACTATGGATGTACATGTTCTGATCAAAATCAAACATTTTTTGGTCGAAGTCTTCCAGCAAACAGTGTCGAAATCAAAAAAGCGCAGACATATAATAAACAGACGTCTTAGCCTAGCACTATAAGGAAATGTGCTCTAGCGCATAGCACTTATTGCTGCTATCCTGGATATATGACAATGTAAACATGCATGGTCACATGACTATCTCTAGCCAATCAAAACACAGAATCAGCCTTACCCTGGAACTTCCTGCCATCCGGGACGATTTTTCAACACATCAAGAACGGTATTCTGCATAGAGCATTTAAAGCGGATTTCTCTGTCCCTGTTACGAGAAGTACATAATATATGTAAAGAGTGTATTAAATATTTAAAAGAGGCTCGACCTATATCTATCTATATGATTTTAATATAAAACACAACATTTTCAATTCTATTGCATCGCTTTTTTATGAGTATTCTGTGACGAATTTAATAAATACTAGCTTACGACATTGTTAACCAACTTTTCAACAATTCAATGAACAATGGCATTGATCTGCAAATGAACATTCCTGCAAGCGCAGTGCATCATTGTCTACTCCTCAAAATAAGTTAAGGACCATCCCTTGTTTATTTCTATAAGATTAAAGTTTGCATCATCACACAAGTTTAAATACACACTGCATTCGAAAAATTGAAACTGTTTCGTGTTTCTGTATTCTTTAGGAACATTTTACACCAAAATTCTTTTGTTTGAAAATTCAGATTTTGAAATTTCAATAAAATGCTTTTATTTCACCCAAAATGTTATTTCGTATTATTTTCATGACTATTGATTCCTTAACAAACATCTGTCACCATTTTCTTTAGAATAACAGCATAACAGATAAGCGTGCAGTGCCAAATATGCAACTCGATCTTGAAAATTTACTTCATTTTGGATGGGATTTTTCAAAACTGTTTGGTGTATGCATTAAAACTGTCAAAGGTTAGTCAGTTTCGGGGGAAAATTAAAAGTTCGCGTCCATAGTTCCATTGGTAGGGATTAAACGTAATGAATAAATTGACCAAACATACTAAAACCTTTAGTATATTGTTGTTTTGGGACAAATTAATGATTTTTAGAAATTATCAAAAATCTCGGACTCGTTTTAATTAACGTTACAGAACAATGTATATCAACATTTTGTTCTTTCATCTAATGCAGAAGACTGACAAAGTCCAGTTTAACGCAACTTTGCTAACACATTCTGGTAACCATTTGAAAATGGTATATAGTCAATTTCACCAGTAAGCATATGGAGAAATATGCTTGCGGTCCCTAACTTATTTTGAGGACTATATTACGACGCATGTGCAATATGCCTTGAACACTTAATAAAACAGAGACATATTCTGAGTTTCAAGGAAATAAGTTTATACACAATTTGAAAATCTAGTTGATCTGAATCATACTGGACAAGAAAGTTAGACATTAATCGTCCTTACTGAGCACTTTAAAGGGACACACAGCAGTTTTATTATTTTATCAAGCATTTAAATATAAACCTGCTTGCATAACATATACTGAAAGGAAAAAGAAACGCGACACGGGAATATCCGCAATATATTGTATATACTGCACACTTATTTCCATACGTATATTCCAAGGAAATCCCAAGATGTTTTGTAAAAAAAAAAGTTGCAACACAACTGTGATGTTGTAGACATTTTAATCACATACAGTACACGTTGTAACAAGAAATTCATAAATGTTGAAGTTCCTCTTTGAATCCGTACTGTATTTAACGTAAAGAGTTTTCAAAATTTTGCGCCAAACGCGTACTCCGTCAATAATAAAACTTTGCAGAAATACTATTTGCTGTGTTACGTGTTTAGTAATTTTTACGAAAGGAAAGATCTTACGTAGCCATGTACCATTCAATTAACAGCAGCATATTGTACATACAATATATAGCGGAAATTCCGGGGCGCGTTTCTTTTTCCTTTCAGTATATAATTAAATAAAAATTTGAGTTTTCATTATGTCCTCTTATTCTACCATAGGCTTAAATATATTATTGGTGCAATATAATCAAAAGTTAGCAATATGCATAACTATTTTGCTTTTCACTATTCTTATAATTAGTGTTAATGACTGAACAAACTTAATTCCAAGTTATGTAGAAAAACGGATGTTGCGAATTTTTAAAAAAATCAAGAATGCTATGTGTGTCTTTAAGATAAAATATCACACACAAAATTGTGAATTCTACAGTGAGAAAGCTGAATATGAAACTATTTTACCCAAGCGGTCCTCCTCTATTCCTGGTCCCCTTAGTCTGCATATAACCAGGAACCTGTAAGATAAGAACAGAGAAATAAGACTGTGGCATAGGAGCGTTTCAGATATTGATTACATGATTATCGACTAGAAACCAGCATAACAAGAGATGTTTGTAAAACATATATGCCCCGCTTCAACGACCATGACACAAACATTCCTGCCAAGTTTCGAGTTTGTAGTGCCAGTTGTTCTTGAGTTATAGCAAAGACAAGCAATTTTTAGTGATTTATTTACGTTTAGTTACCATAGCAACCACATTTCTTAAGTGAATCTACCCAAAAGCGGAGGTGCACAACTAGACCATGACACAAACATTCCTGCCAAGTTTTCGAGTTTGTAGTTTCAGCTGTTTTTGAGTTATCGCGAAGAGAAGATTTCAGGACAGACCGACCGACATTTGCAAAGCAAAATACCCGCCCTTCTTCGAAGGGAGCATAACAACAACATATTTATTCACTGATAACTATGGTTTAAATCATATTTACCCTGTTTGTTTTCGACATTTTCAGCAGTTAGTTTTACACAATCACCAGAATAACAATTCCTGAAGGTCAAGCAAAAATCTGAAATGGGAAAATAAACTATGTAAAAAGTGAAAACAATGTTTAGTTAGAAAAATGTTGGCCCTTAAATAGGTTAAAAAGGCCCTGCAAACAGCAAGAACCGCTGAGTGTTGATTGCCAATACAATATATCTTACTGTCCAGTTAGTGGAGAAAGGGGCCAGCTCATTATATAATTTATATGAACAATGCACCTATGAAATGGGATGATACTTTATGCTTGAAATTTCATCAATCTATTGCTTGCTGCAAGTTTACAGTGCAAGATTTATTGGACTTGTGTTAACCCTTAACCACTAAGCATGACTAAAATAGCCTTTGCGTTCAATGTAAACCCGATCAGCATGCGAGTAACTCGTAGGCTGATCAATGTCCGGCTGCTGATCAGTCATTTTCCCCAAAACATCCCTTTTCACATAAATGGAATGGTCTTAATTCAAAGAAAGAACAGTCCATCATATAAATGTAGCACGTTAAGGGTTAACTATGATCAGAGATATCCAGGCTGCTAGAAACTAGACAATATGTCCACTGGACATGGATGCCCCACTTTAGCACTGTCAGTAGCATAAAATAAAACTACTGTAAATTAACTAAGTCTGAAAAGTAGGTCAAGGTCATTAATATTGAACTACTGTTGTTTAAGGAACATACTGCTGTTGTAGTAGGACTCGGTTGTGGGATATGTAAATAGATATGTTTATAAGTGCGTTACTACTGTCTCGCCGCAGAGCTAGCTTTTATGGTGACATCGGTAGAACGCCCGTTTCACAAGCAAGGGGTCCCGAGTTCAAACCTGCTGAGTGCCTAAATAATGTAATTTTTCCGGTCCGATTACATTGGTGGAGAATCCGGGTAGGCATTGTATGAGGTTCTGCCCAGATGCCTAGATCATTGTATATGTTGTTGTCTATATGTGTTGTGATATTTGAAGGTTTCAAATACCAAAAATAAAAAGGTTTGCGGTATGTAGTAGGACTCGGGGGGTATGTAAATAGATAGGTTTATAAGCGCGTTACTAGGGGATTTATCCCCTTAACGGTATCAACCTTTGTCCACAGACTATGAGTTTGAAAAAAATTATCCCTCTGGTTTCCACTTTCTGCCAAGTATACAGGAGTCAAGCATACGTAACTGGAAACCAGTAGCTACTTCCAGAGATCGACATGGTAATTTGTCTTCGGGCATCCTCATCCCTTTTCCGGTGCCATTCGCAGCATCTCGGTATCACGAATGATGGAATTGGCCGACTATGTACAATCAATGCCATCGGAACTGTCGTTAATTTCCGCAATCGATGACGATAAATCAGTACTGACTAACTGTCTGGCCAGTGACCAATTATCGACCAATAATCGATAAATACAACTAAATAGGACAATTTCAATTGACTTTGCAGTTTAATAAGCACTATTGACGTTACTATTCACAGTCTTCAGGTCTTGCGTGAGTATCAGGAGTCATAGAATCAGACTAATACATTACTGTAACAATATATACTATATAATTATGACGTCACATGTTTGATGCCGTGGCCTAATGGTTAGAGCTCCCCACTTCTATGCAGAAGGGTAACTACAGATTTAACAAAGGAAAATACAATATAACATTTTTCAACAAATCAAGGGCCATAACCTTTGCTTTGCACAACTAGACATCATACTGAGGCTTCCTGCCAAATTTTGTAGAAATCCAACAAGCCGTTTAGGAGGAGTAGCGCCAACAAGAAATTTAAAGTAAAAGTGTCAAAGTGCCATAACTCCGTCATAAATCAGCAAACTGGAACAAAAGCATGATATGCACAACTAGACATCTAACCAATGCTTCCTGCCAAGTTTCGTCGAAATCCAACAAGGTGTTTAGGAGGAGTAGCGACAAGAAATTTAAAAGTAAAAATGTCAAGGGGCCGTAACTTCATCAAAAATCAACGAATCCGAAAAAAACACAATAGACACAACTAGAAATCATAGCATCAAAAAAATTCTAAAAAAAATTCCAAAAATAAAATAAAATAATGAAATCAAAAAAAATAAATAATACAAATTTAGAAAAAAAAAATTAAACAAGAGGTCAATGACCTTGAAGCTCTACTGATTGATTTTGATTTCAGGAAGTAGTCGCTACAGACTTGTTTTTTGAAAATCTATTTTTAACCGTGGCGGCCATCTTGAATTTCCGGCCGACCTGAAATTTTGCTAGGATCAATTAGACATTAAGAGCAACATTCCTGTGAAGTTTCATGAAAATCCGTCAAGTAGTTTCAGAGGAGTAGTCGCTACAAGTTTTCATTATATAACTTTATGTAAAAAAAGATGGCCGCTGGTAGCCATGTTTAACGTCAAATCAAAACGATTTTCGACAAGGACCAACGTCATGTCATACTGATCATTTTAGAAAAAGTCCCATATCAATATCTCTTATAGTTTTGAAGAAGTAGTCGCTACAAACTTATTTATTTTAAATCTATTTTTAGCTGTGGTGGCCATCTTGAATTTCTGGCCGACCTGACATTTTTCTAGGATCAACTAGACATCAAGAGCAACATTCCTGTGAAGTTTCATGAACATCCGTCAAGTAGTTTCAGAGGAGTAGTCGCTACAAGTTTTTACTATATAACTCTATGTAACCAAAGATGGCCACTGGCAGCCATGTTTAACGTCGAATCAAAATAATTTTCCACAAGGATCATTTTATTGTCATGCTGATCATTTTAGAAAAAGTCCCATATCAATATCACTTATAGTTTTCAAGAAGTAGTCGCTACAAACTTATTTTTTAAAAATCTATTTTTAGCTGTGACGGCCATCTTGAATTTCTGGCAGTTCTGAAATTTTGCTAGGATCAATTAGACATCAAGAGCAACATTCCTGTAAAGTTTCTTGACAATCCGTCAAGTAGTTCCAGAGGAGTAGTCGCTACAAGTTTTTACTATATAACTCTTTGTAAACAAAGATGGCCGCTGGCAGCCATGTTTAACGTTGAATCAAAACGATTTTTGACAAGGATCAACATCATGTCATGCTGATCATTTTAGAAAAAGTCCCATATCAATATCACTTATAGTTTTCAAGAAGTAGTCGCTACAAACTTGTATTTTAAAACTCTATTTTTAGCTTTGGCGGCCATCTTGGATTTCACATCAACATGAATTTTTGCTAGGATCAACTAGACTTTATGGGCAACATTTCTGTAAAGTTTCATGAATATCCATCCAGTAGTTTCAGAGGAGTTGTCGCTACAAATAAAAGTTTACGGACAGACGGACAGACGCCGCACCACGGCATAAGCTCTGCTGATCTCTGATCAGTAGAGCTGAAAATGAATCAATGAAATAAACAAAAACAAAAATAACAAAAAAATAACAAAAAAATGAATAAATCAATAAAAACTAATAAAACAAAAAAATAAAAATAAAATGAATAAAAACTAATAAAACAAAAACAAACAAAATAATAATAATATATATATTAAAAAAAATTAAACAAAAAAATATACTAATAATAAAAACAAAATAGGCAAACCATCTGGTAAAGTTTGGTAAAGATCAGATGAAAAATGAAAGCCCGATCATATTAAGGAGGCAAAATATAGCATTTTTAACTAAATCAAGGGCCATAACTCCGCTGCTAATGGTCCGATCTGGCTGGTTTTTTTAACTTGTCCGAGCTTTCATTGATATTAACAATCTGTTAAAGTTTGGTAAAGATCGGATGAAAAATGAAGGCCCTGGCCAATAGAGCTAAAAATCATCAGCTCCAAAAAGTAAGTCAAGGTCATAGATGAAATCCATGCACTACCCAAGTCACAACTACCGGTATGTCAAAATAGAATATGTTTTCTTCCGAAGATTAAGCTATAAATTAGGTTTAAAACATCAAGTGCATAATTATAGTTCATGAGAAAGTGATGTAAATGTAACAATTTAAGTTATCTGCCCTTTGCTTGGATGGTGAAGGTCACATCCACATTTGCTTTGTGACGTTGCAATGTACGACTCAAGATACAACTACAAGCAAAGTTTGAAAGGTCTTACTGCATACAGTTTGTGAAAAAGTGACCTAAATGCCAAATTTGAAGGTAAAAATTATAAGGTTATCTGCCCTTTGCTTGGACGGTCAAGGTCACTTCCAAATTTGCTTTGTCACATTGCGATGTACCACTCAAGATACAACTATAAGCAAAGTTTTAAAGGTCTAGTGCATACAGTTTGTGAAAAAGTGACCTAAACGCAAAAAGTTGAACCTAAAAATTATTAAGTTATCTGCCCTTTGCTTGGAGGGTCAAGGTCACTTCCACATTTGCTTTGTCATGTTGCGATGTACCACCCAAGATACAACTATAAGCAAAGTTTGAAAGGTCTAGTGCATTCAGTTTGTGAAAAAGTGACCTAAACGCAAAAGTTGAACCTAAAAATTATTAAGTTATCTGCCCTTTGCTTGGAGGGTCAAGGTCACTTCCACATTTGCTTTGTCACGTTGCCATGTACCACCCAAGATACAACTATAAGCAAAGTTTGAAAGGTCTAGTGCATACAGTTTGTGAAAAAGTGACCTAAACGCAAAAGTTGAACCTAAAAATTATAAGGTTACCTGCCGTTTGCTTGGAGGGTCAAGGTCACTTCCACATTTGCTTTGTCACATTGCGATGTACCACTCAAGATACAACTATAAGCAAAGTTTTAAAGGTCTAGTGCATACAGTTTGTGAAAAAGTGACCTAAACGCAAAAGTTGAACCTAAAAATTATTAAGTTATCTGCCCTTTGCTTGGAGGGTCAAGGTCACTTCCACATTTGCTTTGTCACGTTGCAATGTACCACCCAAGATACAACTATAAGCAAAGTTTGAAAGGTCTAGTGCATACAGTTTCTGAGAAAATGACCTTAACGCAAAACTTGAATGTTGACGCTGCCGCCGCCGGAAAAGCAACACATGTCTCTTTTTTTCTTCAAAAAGGCGTGACAAAAATAAACATATTCGGGTGTTGGTGATGATGGGGTGGGGATTGGGGGTGGGGCGCATCATTGATATAGGTGAAGATTTGATAAAACAAAACCACAGTATGTTGCGATATCGTTGAGAACTTGAAAACTGCGCCTACGTCCACGCACCTTTGCAACAACTCGATTGATTCTGAAATTGACAGAGATTGTACGAATGGTCCGTACTGAACACATGCACGAGCATCTCGTAGTATGATAAAATGCATGTTTAATGCGTTTTTCAAATTTTCGTATTGGTGATTTACAGTTACATAGAACATAGAATAATAAAAAAAAAGTGCATATAAGAGCCAATTTATTAGGCTAGTGAATCTCGAAATTGTTTTTAATGTAAAAGGAGGATGAGTGCAGTATCCTCAATTATACAGTTTGAAATTTTAAGTTTATTACTCAAACTGGATAAATCCCCAAATAGGCTGTGCCTTTTTTCATATTCATAACTTTCACATCTGGTCAACTTCCGGTAGGTTGAGATATTCAGTAGGTGAAAATAAAGGGGTTTACTCGGACTTTATCCTCAAACTCTATATGAAAACTGAAAACATTAGACCACGATTTAAATTAAATGTATCCATATTGGTGTTTTAAAATCAGACAACACCAAAAGAAGATACATAGATGTACACAAAAAATAAAGCTTTTAATATAATTATCACTATAAACTAGTTTTATAAAGGGTTTGAAAGTCAGTCTGGGCTGATAATTAAATGTTGTCATATAAAGCCCCGAGTCAGTTGAGCACCAACGATAAACACCGAGTTTACCCCCTACCAGAATGTGGAGGTGTTTTATTTTATTGATCACTGATTGGTCAATTTATTTTGATGATGTCATGTAAAAGTTCAATCTCCACGCAGAGTTATCGTTCCTTGCACTCACATATATCTCTGCTAACTACTAAATTACAAGATTTTGGTAAAACCTGTTAAATTGGAATATGTTTGCCTGAAACTTATTTATTTCTTGTGTAAATATAGTTTTCAGAATATCTACTAATTAGATGTTGCAAGATTTGAAATAATGCATGAAAACAATTTAGTTTTACTCATTTTCACTACAAAAATAATACGTACTTAGGTCTCCTCAATCGAAACGCATATTTAAAGATTTCAAACCGAAGCTCGATAGCAGAAAATTACTAAAAAAAATTAACTCATAGAAATAAAAATTGAAATTATTTAATATAGGTCTATATTTTATCTTTGCAGATCACGCAAAAGGATTTATTATAAACATCGTCATAACCTTTTTGAATAATCACGTGACCTAACCGTTCGCCCTACTGCCTTTGAAGTTGACAGAGTCAAATGAGGAAAGAGTGTACTGTACTCTGGGTAGAGATTGGGATTTTGGGTGCAGAAAAAGGAAATGTAGGCTTCACTGAACATAGTCACCCCAAAACAAACAACAAATACAATGTTAATAAGAAACAAGGCATTATATATCACACAAACAAACGGGTTTACAATAAGGCTTGGAACGGTCAGTGGCAAAAATGGCGATGGGTGTATAAATCAGGTTCTGTGGTGTACCAAACATCACGCTTACCCTATTGTCATCCCCATAAAACGGGGCAGATCCCATAAAGAATTCCCCACCATGCTTTATTCTCTAACAAACAAGACAGAATTAATAGGCAATATAAGTATAACACATAGATAATAATGTATATATGAATATAAAAACAATAGCCTAGAAAGCCATAAAGCAAGTACTTAATGACTTGGCAGGAGCCAGAGCAACAAGATAACGAACCATTAAGGATACGACAAGACAAGATTGAAGACAAACATCAAACGCAAATGTCCTTTGAGGATTTAGCTAAACACCATTATATGGTCCATAATCTGTCCTTTCGCACAATGGCAAACTGTATGGCATAGTGGCGAACTGTAAATGGGTCAACCACTAAATATGCGGTGCGTTTCAAAATGATATGGTCATAACCTCTTGTAATAATCTGTTAAAAATGTTAAATAAAGATCGTATTAAAGTGATCATGACCAAGTATCTGACGAATTTTGTAAATCAATTCACCATATAAATCAGGTAGTAATAGTCGTTGTCACAAAATAGTTCTCAAATTACTTTTATATTTTAAATGTTACGATAATACAATTTTTCAAAGGTTGTTCGAAGTTAATGGTAACAGTATCCTCGATGTAGTAGCTTTGTAGTTATGCAAAGGTTAAGAATATTAAAGTTCTCAACTTGACTACAAGCTCTTGAAAAACGAATAAGTTGGGAAACATATAGCCCATAAGATGTTGCTCGTAGAACTTGCCCGTCTAAGCAGGGATAATTAACGATATCGAAATTAAAAGCATCTCTCTTCTCATACATTTTGCTTATTATTTATCGGGTATGACTAGATACCGAAAAGAACGTTCTTTTCGCGAAAAGAACATAAATATCCGAAAAGACAGTATCAAATCTTTATTATTGATCTAAATATTATTTTTTTTACATTATTCTTTACATTTAAGTAAAAGAATAGTAATAATAATTAAAAAAAAGTTTAATTATATTTTTTAAGAAAGTTATAGTATATTTCGGATTTCTCGTCTCCGAAAAGACATTCAAATTTTGCGAAAAGACAGTATCAAATCTTTATTATTGATCTAAATATTATTTTTTTTACATTATTCTTTACATTTAAGTAAAAGAATAGTAATAATAAAAAAAAAAAAGTTAAATTTTTTTTTTTAAGAAAGTTATAGTATATTTCGGATTTCTCGTCTCCGAAAAGACATTCAAATTTTGCGAAAAGACAGTATCAAATCTTTATTATTGATCTAAATATTATTTTTTTTACATTATTCTTTACATTTAAGTAAAAGAATAGTAATAATAAAAAAAAGAAAGTTAAATTTTTTTTTTTAAGAAAGTTATAGTATATTTCGGATTTCTCGTCTCCGAAAAGACATTCAAATTTTGCGAAAAGACAGTATCAAATCTTTATTATTGATCTAAATATTATTTTTTTTACATTATTCTTTACATTTAAGTAAAAGAATAGTAATAATTATTAAAAAAAAGTTTAATTATATTTTTTAAGAAAGTTATAGTATATTTCGGATTTCTCGTCTCCGAAAAGACATTCAAATTTTGCGAAAAGACAGTATCAAATCTTTATTATTGATCTAAATATTATTTTTTTTACATTATTCTTTACATTTAAGTAAAAGAATAGTAATAATAAAAAAAAAAAAGTTAAATTATTTTTTTTAAGAAAGTTATAGTATATTTCGGATTTCTTGTCTCCGAAAAGACATTCAAATTTTGCGAAAAGACAGTATCAAATCTTTATTATTGATCTAAATATTTTTTTTTTTACATTATTCTTTACATTTAAGTAAAAGAATAGTAATAATAATAAAAAAAAAGTTTAATTATATTTTTTAAGAAAGTTATAGTATATTTCGGATTTCTCGTCTCCGAAAAGACATTCAAATTTTGCGAAAAGACAGTATCAAATCTTTATTATTGATCTAAATATTATTTTTTTTACATTATTCTTTACATTTAAGTTAAAGAATAGTAATAATAAAAAAAAAAAAGTTAAATTTTTTTTTTAAGAAAGTTATAGTATATTTCGGATTTCTTGTCTCCGAAAAGACATTCAAATTTTGCGAAAAGACAGTATCAAATCTTTATTATTGATCTAAATATATTTTTTTTTACATTATTCTTTACATTTAAGTAAAAGAATAGTAATAATAAAAAAAAAAAAGTTAAATTATATTTTTTAAGAAAGTTATAGTATATTTCGGATTTCTCCTCTCCGAAAAGACATTCAAATGTTGCGAAAAGACAGTATTAAATCTTTATTATTGATCTAACAATTTTTTTTTTTACATTATTCTTTACATTTAAGCAACGGAATAGTAATTAGTAAATAAAAAAGTCGAAATAAAATGATTATGTTTAAAATATTTTCAATATAAGTATAAATGTAACTTCGAGTCCGAAAAGACCAATTTATTTTTGTTTTATTTTATCTATTTAAACATCTTAGTAGTAATAAAAAAATCAAAATCTAAATAAATGATTATGTGTAATTGTATCCTAAGAAATAGTAATAGGACTGGGATGAATCAAAAGACATTCAACAAAATAAGAAGATCGGTGAATGAAAAACTCCTCAAACATTTCAAGAGCGACTATGTGGACGTAGGCAAACGCCTTATATACCCACGACATTATGACAAAGACAACGTGCACCCAGGATTCCAGGAAGGTGGACTTAAAGTGTTGATGCATACTATTCGAAAGAATTTCAACAAAACATTGGGATAAATGTCATTAATGAATGTACATAAATATGCTTGTACATTATATATATTAATTAAATAGCTTGCGCTTCTATAATAAAAGCCTGATTGCAATCCTAGTTTTATATGTTCGTCCCTCTAATACTGTATTAAATACGGAACACAACTGTTATTGTGCATATATCATAATCAATTTACAAAACATAGAAAACATTGCTGATCCAAACCAAAGATAAAATCACTTACCTCACAAAAGATGCAGTTAGTCTTACAGTTATCCAAACACACTGGACAAGAATACTTTCCCATTTTGACAACACAACACTATTTAGTATAATAATGTGGCACGTTTTACATTAAATGAATATAACGTAATGGGGAAAATTCATAGATTACAAAAATATATACTTACCAAAGGTTAACAAGAATTTGAGTTAGCCCTTTGTTATATTCAGCATAACGAATTTCAATTACTTTTAAAACTGTGGGGTGTGCTAAACAGAGTATGTAATTGGATTACACTATTTTTATCATTTAAAACTGTCGGACACTTAAGTCAATTAAGAGTTCATTAAAGCTTCCGACAGTTTTAAATGATAAAAATAGTATAATCCAATTACATAAAGGCATCTTAATCCAGGTGTTCCAATTACACTTGCCGCATTAATTATATACCAGTTTGAAAAGGTGTCACATACATAGTTATAATTGAAAACACACTTACACCTCCATTGTTATTGAACTAGATCAATTGAATTTCATATTTTCTGTCCCTCTTATGTACTGCTTAATACGAACGAACAAAAAAGAACTTCATTTTAATCAATAATAAAAAAACAATTTATTTGATTTTCGGAACATTGAAATTTCTTTTCGCTAATGCATAATCCATAGACATATATTAACATGTATAACTTTCAAATTAAAAACAAAAATCAATTTTTTGCATTCTTATTACTAATTACTATTCCTTTGCTTAAATGTAAAGAATAATGTAAAAAAAAATAATTTTAGATTAATAATAAAGATTTGATACTGTCTTTTAGCAACATTTGAATGTCTTTTCGTAGACGAGAAATCCAAAATATACTAAAATGGAGTACAACTTTTTTAACAAATATAATTAACTTTTTTTTTATTATTATTACTATTCTTTTACTTAAATGTAAAGAATAATGTAAAAAAAATAATTTTTAGATCAATAATAAAGATTTAATACTGTCTTTTCGCAAAATTTGAATGTCTTTTCGGAGACAAGAAATCCGAAATATACTATAACTTTCTTAAAAAATATAATTAAACTTTTTTTTTATTATTATTACTATTCTTTTACTTAAATGTAAAGAATAATGTAAAAAAAATATTATTTAGATCAATAATAAAGATTTGATACTGTCTTTTCGCAAAATTTGAATGTCTTTTCGGAGACAAGAAATCCGAAATATACTATAACTTTCTTAAAAAATATAATTAAACTTTTTTTTTATTATTATTACTATTCTTTTACTTAAATGTAAAGAATAATGTAAAAAAAGAAATTTTTAGATCAATAATAAAGATTTGATACTGTCTTTTCGCAACATTTGAATGTCTTTTTGGAGACGAGAAATCCAAAATATACTAAAATGGAGTACAACTTTTTAAAAAAAAATAATTTAACTTATTTTTTTTTATTAGTACTATTCTTTTACTTAAATTTAACCAATGATATTAAAAATATTTAATTTAAATCAATAATAAAGATTTTGCACTGTCTTTTCGGACATTTATGTTCTTTTCGCGAAAAGAACGTTCTTTTCGGTATCTAGTCATACCGTTATTTATCCATTTTCATTGGAGATATGCAAAACGAGAAAAGAAGCGACAGTTTCAGAAATATTAGCTTTGTTAAGTTGAAGTTATTTAGAGTATATAGTATTTACCATAGTAGAAAGGAAAGGGTTGCAATGTTTAATATATCAACCGAGAGGTGTCATTAAAAGCTTTGATGACATCTGCCTGAGTATCTGGTGAAAGACTCAAGATAACATCTCTGTCATAGCAATACAAGGGGTAGAGACTGGTAAAAGTTATGAATTACTGTCTCGCCGCAGAGCTATGGTGATATCGGTAGAGCACCGGCTTCACATGCAAGGGGTCCCGAGTTCCTAAATATTTATGTGTAATTTTTCCGTCCAATTACACTGTCATATATAATGGGACCATCCACTCAGGAAACATCAGTACACATTTCAATTTCAGAGACGCTTGTCTAACGTGTTTTTAAAAACAGCAGAACAATAACATGGTTGAATTATTGGGCAGACTTTTTTTTTCTTTACATACCAAATTTGTTGAAATGTTCTTTTATGGATTGTTTCTATTCTTTTATTTTTCATTTTGTATTTGTAATGCTTTGTTTTCCTTTCCGAGGTTAAATTTTTTTCCCAACTAAATTTTGTTTATATCAAAAAGTATTCTTTCCCGGAAGTTTGCACGGTTTATATTTCGGAGTCATCGGGTCCACAAGAATTCGCGGGCCAAGTTCCTCATCACCATTTTAGCGATTTAAAATGCGTTTATAAATAGTTAGTTAACTCTAAACAGCTAGTTATATTGTTCTTCTATATTTATTATGTAACAATGGTGATTTGATAAGTGCTGGTGAAATATTAAACACGAGGAAAGAAATGTATATTGAATCCCGCATTATACCTCTGTAATTTACAAATTATTATGTCGTAAAACTGCTGTCAAAGGTCAAAGTGCCGCTAAATATATTACCAGGAAATTATTTCTCCGTCAAAAGATTCCATTAAATTCAGTTTGATTGAAGGTTTGTATAGCGATGTTCACGTAGTTGATGGACTTGCTCTGTTATACTGATAATACTCTGAGACTGTCATCAAACTTTCCAGTTTATTTCCGAAATACTAATACAAATTATGTGCAGATCACATAGTGACATAATTATTTTGGGTAGAGAGACAGGTCTATGAAATCCACAAAATGACAAGAAATGCGTTAAATATTTGGCAGTCCAGTTAGATCAGTGCTGTGTTGATACTGAGTACATGGTGACCCATATAGCTCGGTTGGTAGAGCACTCTCTCTTTAAACGAGTGGTCACTCCCCTTTTTAGCGAGTGGTCCCGGGTTCAAGTCTCGTACCGGCCGCACTTTTCCCATTTGTTTACTACATTGGCGCTGAGGTTAAGTCGGTGAAAACGGGATAGCGGCACCGGGGTCTGGAAAGGCCGGAAGAACTGGGATAGCTCTTAAAAGTTAAAAGGGGGAGGAGTGTGGTGATATTGGGTACCCGATGGCCCGGTTAGCTCGATTGGTAGAACACTAACCCTGTTAGCGAGGGATCTGAGACCCATACCAGCCACACTTTTCCCCTTGGTTTACTTCAGTGCATAGCTCACTCGCTTAGCACCAGTGTGACCCAGGTTCAAATCCCGGACTGGGAATTATGTGAGATGGCAAGATGGTCGCCGTCAAATCGAACTCATGGATTTTCTCAAGGTCCTCCTGTTTCCTCCATTAGTAAGACCACCATGCGCCAACATCTGAGCAGTCAGTTCAAAAGCTCATGCAGTGAACCCTTACTTGAGCCACTTATAATGTTATTTGTGCTACATGCCTTGCCTGCTTTAAATAAAAACTATTATTACATATTTTCTGTATAATAATGGTCACTTAATTTACAAATCTTGGGCAATTTCATATTTCGGTTGTGAGTTTGAATCTACTGTTTCCATTAGCATTTTTTTTTTTAAACTTATCTCCCTCTGTGTAAAAATCTCTGTCACTATCAACCCGAGAACATCAGACCCCTTATCAGAACCCCATAATTGTAGTCATATCATTATATGTACTTATGGGTGTCTGATGGTCTGGGGCTGATTCTGTGAGTTCCAGGCACCTGTGTGCAGATGGACTTTTTTTTTTACTTTGTTTGATTTATTTTTTTCTTTCTTTTCCAACAACAAGTAAAAGAGCGAGAAAAAATATATTCTAAAAATTTACGAAACAGCCCCACGCCACCCACTCCATGCATGTACATTATCAGCAGTTTTAAGTCACATACATAACAGACTACCAGTATGAAATCAAACAAAGCATTGATGATCCGAAGGATATCATATAAAGACACGAAAGTTTCATGCTTCAAGTTCCTTAAAGAAGCTTACCGGAAAAATTGCGCTACAAAACTGTTTATCAAAACTCTGTCCAGGTGTTCAGATCATAAAATAATATACCGGGGGTGTCATTAAGAGGTGGGAGGCGGGGATTTCTCCCTGCTACTTTGACTGGTCTACCTGGCTACTATGAATACTTTTACTAGTATTTTATACAAGTATCAATAAAAATACCTGGCTATTCTGCTCTGCGTGCCGCTTACTTATAAAGGTAATGACACCCCTGTATACACATGTCGATTAAAAGTATGGGTTAATTCACAGGTTGTTAAAATTTCTGTGATTGAATATGCGTAAAATGAATTAAGAGTTCATATATAACTCTTAATTTGGACGTTCTGGTTTGGGGTTTAGCCTCAGGCTGTTTATATAAAGCCATTTATATATAAAGCCGTTTATATTGTGTCTATTGAGTTCGGATTCTAAATACGTAAGTTATATGTATACCTCGTCGTCAGTAGGTTTAAAAACAGTGTACAACTGTTGTAAAATGTGGCTGTTGTTGGCGGACTAGCTACTTTAATACACGTTAAAACTAAGACTATCGCAACATCAGGTATATGGCTGGGCCATCAAGTTGATATATATATATCAAAACTGTTTTGAAGAAAATAATTCAACCATCGGTGATTTGTCTGCTTTAATTGTCACAAGCGCTTCACCATTTTATATGGATCTTCATGTTGATTCAGACATTTTGAGTCTGACGTTAGCGTCATAACAATATGCGTAAACAAGTAATGTCACATAATAACGCTAATAGCCACACGTTATTCTTTCGCGTTATAAAAACGCGGGAAATGTTAAAAATGTTTCACGTAAAATACAACTATAAAAGTACATTTCTATATTTACCCTAGGCATTTAAATTTGATTTTTAAGATATCAATGAAATACAGTTATTTTTCATCTAATAACACGCATTATACACTTTATTTGTAGGAAATATTTACTTACTAACAGTGTCCCAGGATCCCGAGGATCCCAGATTTTCAGGTGGGATCCCTGCTACTAGAAGCTGGGGATTCCACTGGGAACCCTGATTTTGCCGTCAGGTTCTTATTAAGAACACACTGTATAGATTATGTAATCGTAAAAACAAAAATTGAGCACAAAAATTGTCCGACAAGGCAATTCAGTTTGCCTTTCGTTCTACCTCTATTATCGAGGATACCTAATATTAATCGCTCTCGCTAGGCGCTTATTAGGCCAGACTAAAATGCTCTGTGTTTATGTGGAATCCCTAATCTTGAAGTGGGCACCCAGATGTACAAAGTAGGGATTCCAGTCGGATCCAAGACAAAAAATGTTAGTGTCGAACCCTGCTTACTTTACTTTAAACTTATTTATTTTACATCGATTGTAAGGAAAGCTCTATGAACTTATTTAAATCAATCTCAATGTCTTCAAACTGTCCATTAGAACAGTCATGGAAATGTTTATTTACTTTCAACAGTCTCATTTCTTCTGTTTTAGTTTGTTGGCGATGCACTCCCGAAAATATGTATTCGCATAAAATTAAGGTGTTTTACTTTTCAGGATTGAAAAATGGTTGGACCTTCGCACTCCTGCAGAGAATCTGCCTTCTCTAACATCGTGCTTCTAGTCTTGTTCAACATATCAGAACTTGTTCTACGGCCATTTTGTTTCTGTTTGACTCGCTTTGCTGGACCATTCATTCCAACGACAGCAGAAAAACTGAATCCAAATTTACTCTGGCGTCAACGTTGTCTTATTGCTCCAATTTACGCAATAGGAGTAGTGGCTCTGTTGCTTCCGTGGTCGGTAGCGTTTTGTCTTAGAATCATTTTAAATCAATTTCGCCGTCCATATTGCATTTCCATCAAGGAAACGCGCCTTGAAGTTGAGGACATGCCCTCAAAATTAGATGAAACTGATGCTTCAGGTGTCGTAGGACAGGTCAATGCAAGTTTTTCTGTCGTTACATCAAATGTTTGTCTTCTGCCGGAGTTGGCGGCAAAGATAAATAATTTGGACGATACGGAAAACAGAGTGAGAAAAATAGGTGAGAGAATAATTGTTGACCAGGCGTATTACACAAACATGATGCAGACATATACCAAAGGCAGATTGGATAGTAAATTTGCCGGTGGTGATAACACAAGAGTGACAACAAGAAGTATGTCCAAATCTTCTCCCACTAAGGAAGATATTGTCCCTAATTACGACTCAAGCGATCCAGTTGTTAACATTTTGACGCATTTCACTCGCACAGATTTCTTTTGTCTGCAAGAAACTTTTGAACGCAATTTTGCCAAACTGTTGATTACTGAACTGCACAAGGTGTACCCCTGGGTGGCGTATGATGCTGGACATTGTACGTGGAAGTTGAACTCTTACGGACTGAACAGTGGATTGATGATTGCAAGCCGATACGAGTTCATGGAAGTCCGGTTCAAACCGTTCACGGCCAAGTGTGCGTTGGGAATCTTTATCTGCCAAGGACTGCTTATGGTGAAGGTAATACATATTCAGTAAATAACTTAAGGTACACTGTACATCATTCCTGAAAAAAAATATCACCTGTCTTTGTGTTGCCTTCAAAGGGAAAATGCAATGCATAGAGATCACTTTGTCATCATCATGTGTCCGTCTGGTGTCCGGCATCATAAAAACAAATTGTATAACTGTAATTTCTTCATATTTCTTTATCAATCTTTCAACATATAAACCTCATGACAGTTGTCACGTGACCTTTATATGAAGGTCAATGTCAAATTCTGGGTTCGTTCAAAGGTCATTTATATTGAGTATAACTATTTGTTTTCTTCTTTTTGTCTCTCTCACTATATCACAACAACCACTGCTCAAATATTTTGGGTCAAGCGACATCACGTAAATGCCAAAATTACCAAGGTCAAGGCCATATTTTGCGTTGTTTTCCCAAAACTTAACCTTGGTTAGGTAACTTAACCTTGGTAAGGTAACTTAACCTCAGTTAACTGTATGCAGTGTTTTTTTTATGCCTAATTTGGGGCCGTTATTCGGCCCCATTCACAATGCCAAAAAGTATACTTTTTTCACAATTATATCCAAAAAATTCACAATCTGAAAAAAAACAACAAAAAAAAAACAACAACATTTATTTGTTTTTTAGGGTAAATACAGACTAGTAAGGATACTAGTCTTAATATACGCTGGTGTTAAAACTAGTCTGTATTTACCAAAAACAAAACTTAAAACCAAGGGATATTAAACTGTGAAATTAAAAGTGAAAAAAGTATCTTTTTCTTTTGTTTTAATATTTCACAATTTTCACAATTTCTAGAAAAATGCCGCTATTTTTCACAATGGCACAGGCACAGGCTGCATTCACAAAACACATAAAAAAAACACTGGTATGTGATTGCCTCATTATACCCCCCGCAAAGTGGTATCACCTTGTCCGTCCGTCTGTCCGTAGACGCAATTCTTGTCCGGGCTATTTTTTTCTCGAAACTTGCTAGGAAGTATCAATATCGAGTGGACATGCGTATACTATCATGATGTTCCGGTTCAATAATTTTCCACTGAGTTATGGCCGTTTGTATTTCTAATATATATAATACGAAATTCTTGTCCAGGCTATTTCTCTAAAACTCCATGTTTAGCGAAACTTGTTAGGAAGTATCAATATCAAGTGAAGATGTGCACTGTCATGACGTTCCGGTTCAATAATTTTCCACTGAGTTTTAGCCCTTAGTATTTTTAATGCATTTCATACTTGGTAGTGAAATAGAAAATTCTTGTCTGCGCTATTTCTCTAAACTCCTTGTTAGAATTTATTGAAATTTGCTATGAAGTATCAATATCAAGTGGAGATGACCTTCCGGTTCAATAATTTTCCACTGAGTTATGGCCCTTTGTGTTTTTAATGCATTTCATACTTGGTAGTCAAATAGAAAATTCTTGTTCGGGCTATTTCTCTAAAACCCCATGTTATAATTTCGTGAAACTTGCTACAAAGCATCAATATCAAGTGGAGATGCACATATTGTCATGACGTTCCGGTTCGATAATTTTCCACTCAGTTAAGCTACAATATCAAGTGGAGATGCGCATATTATCGTGACGTTCCGGTTCGATAATTTTCCACTCAGTTATGGCCCTTTGTATTTTTAATGCATTAATTTTCTTACTTGGTATTCAAAAAGAAAATTCTTGTCCGGGCTTTTTCTCTATAAGATATATAGACATATATTATACATCTATAATATATGTCTTTATACATCTATAATATATGTCTTTGTATCTTATAGGAACAAAGTCTTGTATGTTTACCAACCCCGCAACAAGTTGCCAGCAGGGTGGGGTATTTGTCCGCCTCCGGCGACAGTTCTAGTGTTCTTTGATACTTGGTCATATGTATTGTTGGCTTTGGTGGACATCACTGAACGACAAAAAATACCAAGGTCAACGTCATATTTTGCTTTTTCCCGCAAACTTAACCTTGGTTAGGTAACTGAACCTCAGTTAACTTTATGTTATTGCCTCACTTTATGTCTTTGATACTTGGTCATATGTATTGTTGGCACTGGTGGACATCATTGAACGACAAAAAATACCAAGGTCAACGTCATATTTTGCTTTTTCCCGCAAACTTAACCTTGGTTAAGTAACTTACCGGTAACCTTGGTTAGGTAACTTAACCTCAGTTAACTTTATGCGATTGCCTCACTTTATGTCTTTGATACTTGGTCATATGTGTTGTTGGCATTGGTGGACATTGATGAACAACAAAAAAATACCAAGGTCAAGGTCATGTTTTGCCTTATTTGCCCTAAACCTCAGTTTGGTTAGGTAAGTTAACCTCAGTTAACTTTTTCTGATAACTTGAATTTCTTTGTTTGATACTTGGTAATATGTATTGTTGGCATTGGTGGACATTGGTCATATGTATTGTTGGCATTGGTGGACATCGTTGAATGACAAAAATTACCAAGGTCAAGGTCATATTTTGCAGTATTTTCCCCAAACTTAACCTTGGTTAGGTAACTTGACCTTGGTTAGGTAACTGAACCTCAGTTAACTTTATGTTATTGCCTCACTTTATGTCTTTGATACTTGGTCATATGTATTGTTGGCATTGGTGGACATTGATGAACAACAAGCAAATACCAAGGTCAAGGACATGTTTTGCCTTATTTGCCCTAAACCTCAGTTTGGTTAGGTAAGTTAACCTCAGTTAACTTTTTCTGATAACTTTAATTTCTTTGTTTGATACTTGGTCATATGTATTGTTGGCATTGGTGGACATTGGTCATATGTATTGTTGGCATTGGTGGACATCGTTGAATGACAAAAATTACCAAGGTCAAGGTCATATTTTGCAGTATTTTCCCCAAACTTAACCTTGGTTAGGTAACTTAACCTTGGTTAGGCCTAAAAAAAAATATGTGTGTTTCTGGTTTCACCCTGTCAAAAAGTTAGGGTAGGTAGGTAGGAAAAAGTTGTTTTTTTAGATATTTTTTTTATATATATTGTTCGCATATATTATGCCATTTTTGTACTAAGGCAACTTCTTGATAACCTTTGCAAACAGTTTGGATCCAGATTAGATGTTTAACTACTCTGGCTAATAAAATTATCATTTGAATAAAAATATTTGTTGTTTGATTGTAATATTATTATTTTTTTTTTAAATATTTTTTTTTTTTATTTTTTTAAATATTTTTATTTTTTTTTATCGTTAAAAATATTTAAGGTCGGCAGTGAAAAAGTAGGGTCGGTCGGGAAACCGGAAACACACATGTTTTTTTGTTAGGCCTTAGGTAACTTTACCTCAGTTAACTTTATGTGATTGTCTGACTTTATGTCTTTGATACTTGGTCATATGTATTGTTGGCATTGGTGGACGACAAAAAATACCAAGGTCAAGGTCATATTTTGCGTTATTTTCTCCAAAATTAACCTTACTTAGGAAACTTAACCTTGGTTAGGTAACTTAACCTCAGTTAACATGTGATTGCCTCACTTTATGTCTTTGATACTTGGTCATATGTATTGTTGGCATTGGTGGACGACAAAACATACCAAGTTCAAGGTCATATTTTGCGTTATATTCTCAAAACATAACCTTACTTAGGTAAATTAACCTTGGTTAGGTAACTTAACCTCAGTTAACTTTATGTGATTGCCTCACTTTATGTCTTTGATACTTGGTCATATGTATTGTTGGCATTGATGGACATCGCTAAACGACAAAAAATACCGAGGTCAAGGTCATAGTTTGCATTATTTTCCCACAACTACACCATGGTGAAACCACTTAACCTCAGTAACTTAACTTCTTACGATTACCTCGCTTTTATTTGTTTGATACTTGGTCATATGAAGTGTTGCCCTTGGTGGACAAATTTAATAAAATATTTCATATGCGGTTTGCTGCAGTGGTTGAGACACCCTCAGACCGAGATCTTGTTTTCATCAAATTTTCAGTATAATAATTGTACAAATCACGACTGTCACAGTAGTCCTGTGACCACACTAATATTTAACATTTACAGACAAGGTCTTACTTTGGGTTCAAAAAGTTGACATTCTCTGCGTTTTTGGTTACAAAAAGTTGACATTCTCAGGGGTTTTAACCAGGTTTTCCTTGGAAAACTCTGGTTATTAGATTGGGGTATGTCCTTTGGCGGGCGTGCGTGCCGGCGGGGTTGAGTGTAAAACTCTTAGTTTCTGCTCAATAACTTTTGTTAAGAATGAGGTATTGCAATGAAATTTGCAGGGTAGGTAGCTTATATGGAAAGGAAGCTTCGGATTGCATTTGGGGTCAAGGTCAAGGTCACTGTTACTAAAAATAGAAAAACAGTTTCTGCTCAATAACTATTGTTAGGAATGAGATATTGCGATGAAACTTGCGGGGTAGGTAGCTTATATGGAAAGGAAGCTTGGAATTGCATTTGGGGTCACTGGGGTCAAGGTCACTGTTACTAAAAATAGAAAAAACGTCTCCCCTCAATAACTTTATTGGGATGAGATATTGGAACGAAACTTGCTGTGTAGGTTCCTTATATGGAACGTAAGCTTGGGATTGCATTTGGGTGTCACTGGTGTCAAGGTCAAGGTCACTGTTACTGAAAAGATATAAACCATTTCCGCTCAATTACTTAACTTAATTAGGAATGAGATATTTCAACGAAACTTTGCTGTGTATGTAGCTTATATTTGCCTTACTAACAAATCTTTTCTTTCTTTACAGTCCTCATTTACTGTGTATGCATTTATGTCATTTATGTAATTTGCTGTTATTTTGTAGAAAAACATTTTCATCTTACCGGTAGTGTAAGAGCATTTCAATTGGAAAACTTGGTTTTCATGGAATTTCCACGTTTTTTTAAAATAAAAATTCTTCATAAAACATCGGATATATATACATTATGACCGTCACATTCCCTATAACCTGTTTATGTCTTCACCAAACTTTGCATACCTACACTTAATGGCAAAAGTTGTGGCATACTTTCTGGAACAAGGCCCTGTCAGGTGACGCACATACTCCAGAGAGAACCTAGCTGTGAGAACCATAGCGCTTACAGAGTCTCATTTTTTCCAAACTCGGTCATCATCTACTGTTATAAAAGCATCTACAGGCTGTCTTGGGCCTCTTGTTGAAGTTTTAAAACTAGCGTAATCCTGTTAGCTTTTCTACATATCTTGCATATCTGCAATCATTTTTTACTATCACGGATCTTGACTAAGCGATTACAATGTCGTCCAGGTGTATGTGTGTCAGTTTGATAATTCATCCGTTCATTAATTCGTCCATGCATGCGACTTTCATTTATTTATTTACCTGACTATTTGAAGAATAAGAGAGCTTATGTAATCACCCTGTCGGCGTCGGCGTCCCACATCAAGGTTTGCGTGTAAGCTGTGTTTACAAGTCTATGTCTCTTACATTTCTTATCCTAGCACAACCAAATTTGGCAATGGGCTTCCTTCAATTATAGCATTATCTTAAGGGCTGCATAAGCAATTTTGGTTCCTGTAACTAATGGGCTCCCATGGAACCTAGATGCTGATAGCCCATAACATTTGTCACATTTCACATCAAATTTTGCGTGTAAGCTGTGTTTACAAGTCTATATCTCTTACATTTTCTATCCTAGCACAACCAAATTTGGCCATGGGCTTCCTTATAGCATTATCTTAAGGGCTGCTTAAGTAATTTAAGCCCATGGAATCCCTTAAAATGTGTCTATTTCACATCAAATTTTCATGTAAGCTGTGTTTACAGGTCTATATCTCTTACATTTCTTGGCCTAGCTCAACTAAATTTGGGAATTGGTTTCCTTATAGATGTTGTAAAGGGTTGCTTAAGTAATTTTGTCTTCTGAAAATTCTGGGCTCCCATGCAACCCAAATTGTGATGTCCCATAAAATGTGCAATAAAGGCAGATCAAGGTTTGCATGTAAGCTGTTGTATATATCTATAATTTTGGTTGGGATTTCTTATAGCATTATGCATCTTATTTATACTTTACCCATATTGGGGCAACCCACCCCCCACGTTGTTTTTTTTTTTTACATATTTCTGTGTTGTTTACACATATAGCTACGTTCCCCCACCCCCTCCCCCCCCCCCCCCCCCCGCCTCCTCCCCCACCCCTCCACCTCTCCCCCCACTTGAAACTTTTTTTTTTTTTTTTTACATATTTCTGTGTTATTTTTGGTCACTTCTTACACATATAGCTATTGCCCACCCCACCGCCCCCCATGCCCCCCTCCACCCCACCCCACCCTCGAAACTCGTTATTTAATTATTTTACACATTTCTGTGTTGTTTTGGTTAATTCTTACACATATAGCTATGTTGCCCACCCCCTTTTTTTACATATCTCTTTGTTGTTTTGTTTTATCAGTTGATCAGTATGTTTCGTCCCCAACCATCCCATCATCACCACCACCCGAATGTTTGTTTTTGTTTGTTTGTTTTTGCATATATCTGTGTTGTTTTGTTTTATCAGTTTATCAATATGTTTCGCCCCCCCACCCATCAGCCATCATCGCCTATTTTTTTTTTGTTACGTATGTCTGTGTTGCTTTATCAAATCTACACCTATGTCAATGATGCGCCCCCACCCTGCCCCCCATTGGTTTTTGGGCTCCCCTCACATGGAGGACAGGGGGAGGGGAATTGTTTTCATTTTATCTTCCATTATTTGGATGTTAAAATTTTAATTTGAACGCAATCATTTACATATAAAACAATTTAGATTAAATTCAGATACACAGATAAAATATCAATTAAAAAAAAATTGCTAGATAACCGCTCCCTCCCCGAGTTGCCTTTCGACCACAAATTTCTTTAAAATGACATCTATTTTGGATTAAAACTGATAAAAATAATAAAATTTCATACACTGCCGCAAATTTTACTATAATTTGTATGAGATTCTAACAATAATTTTGTATCGACCCGAGTTTCTATATAAGCCCCGCACCCCAACACCACCCCAACATTTGTTTAGCCTTGTTTTCTGATGGTATATACTGGCTATACAATTTATTTCTCTCTGAAAAATTGAATAGTCGAGCTGCAATGTTCTCCGACAGCTCTTGTATCTTCATAAGTTAAAAGATTTTCACCAAACTCCACCAAAATGTTGATTATATGCATCAAACATTATGCGCACAAATTTGGGTCGCTGTGACCTACTTTTCAGTCTGGTTTCTGCTACGACATGCGTATCTTGCTCCTTTCTTGCAGGATTTTCACCAAACTCCACCAGAAGTTCCTTATACATATATAATATCATGTGCAACATTTTGGGTTGCTGTGACCTACCTTGGAGGAAAATATGGGTCACGTCTGGTTTCCGCTAAGACATTCGTATTTTACTCCTTCCTTTTCCACCGAACTCCACCAGAATCTTCCTGATATGCATCTAAATCATGTTTAAAATTTCAGGTCGCTGTGACCGTCTTTGGATTATTTAATTAAACACTACAAGGGGCATTCTGAAAGATCTTCAACCTTTTGCGCTTCAGAAATATAACTCTTACCTGTAACCTGTTAAAAGAACGTTGGTGGTTATACCCAAGTGCCCGCCCATGCACGAAAATTGCCCAGAGGGGCACCTGGGGTCTGACCAATGGAAGCTGGAAAGTCGCCATATGACCTTAGCTGTTGGTGCGAGTAAAATCAAATCCAATTCAATTCAATTAAAAAATGACTAGTCCAATCTCTTGAAATACTCTCCATTGACCTGTACACATTTTTGTAGGCGTCTTATCCAATCCGAAAATACCATTTTATAGTCCCTTTCAGGTATGGTACTGGTGCATTGAAATAGTGCTCTACCAATGCTGTGCGGGTCTCGAACCAACATCCTCTTAAGCACTGTTTGATGAGAGGATTTAACCAAAAGTCACAGGGTGACAGATCTGGGCTGTATGCATGGTGTGGCAAAGTTTTAATTCCCTGTATCTCCAAATAATTCTTTATGATGACCGACTTGTGCGACGGTTGGTTATCATGGAGGAGCTTCAGCCCACGCACCCTGGTATGTGGACTGACCTCAGTCAATGCCGAACGACAGTAGGCAGATCTTTTTCAGCATAGAACTTTCCTGTGACTGTGGTGTGCGTTTTATGAACTTGGATCTCCAAGCTTTTTGTGGTCTCTGACTTTTCCCCACGACCCATACTTTGCCATTCTCTTTGCAGTCGGGTTTAAAGAATGATGTCTATGTTTCATCACCCATTACTATTTCAGAAAGTCACCCATTGTCACAGTCTTTATACATTTCTAAAAGTTCTGCAGCTTTTTGCACGCATTCCTTCATTGTGCTTGCAAGAGTATCCAAGAGTAGACATCTTGCGCATATCTTCCTGTGTCTAAGTCTTTGTTTTACAATCACAAGCAGTTGCCCCCGAATTAATGCCACATAATTATGTTAGAAATTCCCTCTACTGTGTATCGAGTCTTCTTCGATTATTTGTTTTACAGCCACAACATTACAGCCTTGGCGAGGATCGTATTCAACAATATCCCTACCCTGCTCAGATTGCTGCGACCACCTAGTAACTGTAGCATATGATAGAGTAGCACTCTCATAAACTTTATCCACATTGATATCCATTGGCGAACACTGTAATAGTGACCAAAGTTTTATATACCATCTTTGCTCTTCCTTCGCCATGACTCTGAATTTCACACTAATTACAGTCAGTAGTGAAAAACACACCTTATATAATCTGCTATAATACTTACCCACCATAACGTGTACATGCAAATCGGTTGTCGGTCAATAGTGGAAAGATCACTCTTTACGTATATGCGTTAATTACTAAAATAGGTTAAGAATGCACAAAGTAATCGACCTAGTTGCAGAACTTTCAAAATGCCCCTCGTAAGTACATGTTAGGCATGAATATCTCATGTGTTGGTCAAATCGAAATATAGTCCAGTCTGGACTTCCTCAACATAGGGCTTGACATGAAGGCTCTGGCCTTCTTGTATTTATTTGATTATTGTATACTTTCATATTGTCCCGTTTAGTTTGCATTGAGCTAAGCGTGCAATATTCTACGATATTGCACACATTGATATTGCCCGGGAACTTTTGCTCGTGCTTGCTAAGAGCCGCGAAATAGAAATAAGGAACTACTTTCAAATAAAAATAACGGAATCCTTCCTATAGTGTCAACAAAAAAATACGATTTTTTTTTCAACCTTTTATGGCAAAAATTGTTAAAATAATTCAAATGGTCACTCACCCACTGTTTTTAACGTTATCGAATGGTAAACAAACTTCAGAAAATCGCTTGATGTTTTTAATGACGTCATCCGACGTCGACGTCGTTTTCGCGCAAAATAATCATCCACACAAAATGAAACTGAATGGCAAGATAGGAATTCCATCAAAAGCTATAAAAATAACACAAATACAATGAAAAGTAATAGTCATATAATTAACATTGATCAAAAACAATATGAAAGTATACAATAAAAAGGTTATTAAATTTGTATGGCTAAATATTACTTGGAACTCGTTGTTTTGGCGCAGGACGACTGCGAGTCGTCCTCCTCTGCCAAAACAACTCGTTCAAAGTAATATTTATGGCTAAATATTACTTGGAACTCGTTGTTTTGGCGCAGGACGACTCGCAAGCTCGTCGTCCTCTGCCAGAACAACTCGTTCCAAGTAATATTTAGCCATACAAATTCAATAACCTATAATATAGTAATTCAAAGCAAAGTGTTTTTTCATATTACTAATTGTTAATTATTATATTAGACTATTAATAAATTGAAATATGCAATTAAGAATAATAATTATTTTTTGAAAACTCAAATTTTATTACCATATAATTTTTAGCAATGCTTTTAAACAAAATATTTCAGGTAAATCTTGGACAAAACTCAGCTGATCGCAACATCAAGAATGTTGGCTATATTTTCAACACCCATTTACAGGCTTTTCAAGGTACAATTAAAAAAAACATGAACTTTTTCAGCCTGTTGTATATACATGTATATATATAAATAATGTACTGATAAAAACAAGTTTAGCAAGTAAATTTTATGGCAAATTCATTTGCGCAAATTCTAGGCTATGCAGAGGTCATTAACAATATAATTAACATAATTAGCAGATATATGCAGTGCATTGTCTTTGCGCATATTCTAGGCTATGCAGAGGTCATTAACAATATAATTAACATAATTAGCACATATATGCAGTGCATTTTGTTTGAAACGATATCTGCAAAAAGAATAAGAAAATGTTTTAAACTAACTGCTTTACAGATATTATAATTTTGTTCTTATATCTAACATAGTTTATTAAAATATTCAATGCTGATTGGTTATTCAGAGCGGGTTTTAAAAATCCTATACAATACCTTTGACGTCAGGTACTTCAATCTTTAAGACGTCATTTTAAATGCCAGAATACATGTTAACCATTGAGACATCATTTTAAATGTCGGATGCATAACAACTATGCAGTGGAATGCGTTATTTTAAGCGACGCTACGTTCCAACAACACATTTAAATGGGGTGAAGCTGTTAGTCTTCTCGCTTGATGTTGAGAGATAGGCATAAAATGTAAGTTGTGAGAATTTGTTTGTATATTGTGCAATCTCTCGACAAAATGTGTATCATGATACATTAACATCAATGTCAGATAAGAAATAATATATTTCCAGCATGTTTATATTGTGCGAGATCAAAACCTGGTGAGACTTGAAAGACATCGAAACCGTGGGCCTGTGGCCCTTGGTATCGATGAACTTCAAGTCCCTCACCAGGTATTGATATTTTTTAAAAAGTGGGTGGTGGGGGGCAGGGGGCAGGTGGGGGGTAGAGGGCAGATGGTAAGGGGGCAGGGGCTGGTGGTGGAGTTTGGGGCAGGGGCGATATGGTATATATAATGTTGAATTTTAAGAAAATGAAATATTCAGTGCTCAAAACTAGCAGAGCGTTCTCGTGCTGCGACTAGATAATATTGTTTACTTACCTAATCTTTACTGTTCATGACCGCTGAAGACTTATTCAATTAAACATCCGTTTACAGGAGACAAGCCTATTATTGCAGAGCAGTTGTCGGATGTCGTGTTATGGACAGAAGAATTCCGTAACGATACTTCATTACCGGATGAGAAGATAGTATTCGATGTTCTTTGTGGAGATTTCAATATAGACAATATGTCTCCAGGTAGCAAATTTACCGTAGTTTCTCTAATAAACACCCATGCAGGCATCATTTTTAAGGGAATGTAAGCATATAGGCAACCAATCTGTTTTAATGAAAATCTCGGAAAAGGGTTAAAGAATTATCAAAATCGGATGATGAATCAAGAAGATACGACCATTTCAATGTTGTTCCAAAATGGATATGGGAACTGCCATTTTGAGAACGATGATATCATAGTTGTATATCGCAATGTTATAATTATATATGTTATGTTGATCAATAAAGGGAATAAAATCACTGCAAAATCATTTGAGTTTGGACGTTATTTAAACAAAACATGGTAAATATATACATTTTGCAATGTCTTTATGAACTATCATAAACCACCCCGAAAAAACAACAACTTTCTAGTGATCAGGATCTCCTGCAGCTTGACTGATCCATACCATTGTTGTAAGCTTCTGATCGCATGACTCTGCCATTATTCTGGTTTACATCAAAGATGCTCCTGAATGGTAGAGTCTCTATTCAGGTGTATTGAACAGTTAAAAGGTTTTATCACCCAAGGTATGTCATTGCCCTTAAGTTATTAAATGTACTAATATGGTTTGGACCTGGACAACAGTATCAGCCAGAGGATAATTTATAGTATTTATATTTTTGTATAAAAAAATGATTAATATAGGATGGAGTCCGTATTGAAATTTTGAACTTTGTGACAGTACGTCAGTCATTTAAAAGTGACACATTTTGTAAAATGTTTACGAGTTAGCCATAGCCACTGAACACAATTTGCGATAATGATATTGCGTCACAAAATTCGAATTTATAATACGCAGAATACTAACATATTTCACTGTTTTCAAGAGTTTTACAAACACATTTAAATTAAACTAAGTGAAATCAAGTGTTTTTTTTACAGTTTAATGTCACATAATTTAATTGCTTCTCAGATTTTGGGATTGGGGATGGATGCAATCCATTGCCCCTGATATGAACCAATATGACTTATACTTAACATGTATTGTATTATAGGTGAGACTCACCTGACGAAGCATGAACTATTCTCTATTTACACTGACGTTTGTCGAGAGAGACCAGGAAGAGACCATGACTGGACTGTAGGTAGGCATAAGCAATCTCTGTTTCACAAGTTTGGCCTGGAAAAATGGAAAGATTAGAATAGGTCAAGGAAGCTAAAATATGATGGCAATTTGTTCATTGTCGTCCATTAATTTATAGCTCTTTAACACTGGCACCTTCATTTTTGTGTAGCGATAATTGGCAGACAATTTTGGATCGCTTTGTCCATCATCTGTCATCCATCATACTTTAACCTGCAACCTAACCATGGTCATAACTTTATACACCTCTTCTTCTTAACACAAGGCATTTGGTTAAACATGTCCAATAATGTTGACTGCCATTTTGGCAGAGTTATACCCCTTTTCATAAAACTTGAACCTGCAGCCTGACCAAGCTCATAACTGGAATAAGCACACGGCATGCGGCACAAGTATTCCGTGGGAGACCCTTCTAGTTCATTTGGTTTTACCAAACTTGGACGCAGATTGCTATCCTCTCTAAACATTTAGATCAGTTCGAAAATCAGTCAGATGAGTAACACCAGAGTTATGGCTCTTGATTTTTTGGAAATGATTTATTGTGCTTTATTACATTTATGTGGGAAGATTGGGATTTCTCAGTGAAAGAACTAATAACTAACTCCGAACACAAAAATAACTAACTGTGACATTGAGTTATGATGTAAATAAAGTGTTGCTGACGTCGACGTCATCCGTCAATAACGTTCAATAAGGCGAATAATTTAGGTTTAAATTACACAAACTGATTTTAAATGTAATAAAAACAGCCTATTAAATCATTTTAGAATTGTTTTATTATATGAGAATTATCAGAAGTGAATCGGGGATTAATTAATTACAGGGTGTGTATTAAACCGGGTACAGGTAAATATCAATGGCAAACCATGCCAAAAGGTTTTGAAAATGCATGCTAAGAAGTATCAATATGAAGGCTAGTGGCGCATATCATCACAGTGTAATGTTCCATTGACTTTTTGCAGAGTTATGGCCCTTTAATTATTTTTTATACTCCCCGAATAATGGTGGCTTTGTCCTTCTGGACGTCTGTCCTTCTTTTCGTTCGTCCGGCCTTCTTTTCTTGTACGGAGCATAACTTTAAAACTACTGATGGGACTGGAATGAAACTACTCATGCTGGTTGATGGCAATGAGTGGAAGTGCATAGTGCAAGAACCATAACTGTACCTTCATTAAAATAAAAGTTATTGCCCTTTGTAAATTCTTATCCGGAGCATAACTTGAAAACTACTAATAGGACTACTAACAGAACTGGAAAAAAATATGACACTATATTAAAGGGCAATGAGAGAAAGCATAGAGCGCAAGAACAGTAACCCTTTGTTCATTTAGCTGCTTATTATAATTAGTAGATGTAATCCTTCTTTTTCTTTTTTGAAAATGGGATTTTTAGGTTTCAAGGATTATTGATATGAACATTGTCCAACTTTCTAATCTATACTTTGTGAGCAACTATCAGTAAAAACAGCAGTACCCTTGACATGTTTGGTTTAAAAAAACTAAATCTTTCTTACATGTCTCCACATTTTCTGGTGATTTTTCAAGTGAAAATCTGTTTTTCAAAATCGTAATGCTGCATTATCCATACTTGAGTTGAAGTTGCAGCAAATCATTATATGTGACATTCTACATTGGTAATTGGTGGTTTGGTAATTGGTGGTTTGGTAATTGGTGGTTTGGTAATTGGTGGTTTCAGACCTTAAAGTCCTTATCCCACCATCAACAGGCACATTTTACAACAGATGTACGCCGTCTCTAACCTTCTGATGACGAGGCATTTAATTTTAAATAACACATATTTTGAGAATCCAAACTCTACAGACACAATATAAGCAGCTTTAACCAGCCAGACCAAACCCCAAACTGCGTCAAATTAAGAGTTACCAACTCATAATTCAGTTTACACATATTCAGTCGTGGGGTATTTTAAGAACCCTTGAAAGAACCCGTTCTTTTAATCGGCATTTATGCATTATTATATGACCTGAACTTGTGCCTAGAGTTTTGATAAATGGTTTTGTAGTGTAATTTTGCCATTATTTGATGTGTTAGTTTTTGAATATAACATGTTTATCAGTAACATGTTTATCAGTAACATGTTTACATGATGTTTACATGTTTATCAGTAACATGTTTATCAGTAACATGTTTACATGTTTATCAGTAACATGTTTATCAGTAACATGTTTTGTTTATCAGTGACATGTTTATCAGTAACATGTTTATCAGACGATAAAATGAAACAGGTTGCCATTCTTCTTTAAATTGTTAGGCAACAGTTCATTATTGCTAGGCAACAGTTCATTATTGCTAGGCAACAGTTCATTATTGATTTTGTCCTTTGTCTAAGAAAAATCACTCCTATCATGTATTAACTCATAGATCTATATACAGATACGTTTATTACGTGGTCTCGCCTTTATTCCATTAAGCGATGTGAAGGCTTTTATTAGCAGGATTTTATAAGGGATATTTCAACAATAAAACACGTTTAGAAACATTTTTTACTAAGAAAATGCAATAACCTTGTTTAAAATTACCTTTTAACTGTTTTAGTTTTACAATATGCAGACTTTTTAAGCCGAAATCAAAGTTTTATTTCATGCCCCAGCCAACCTCATTTTTCGCTTCTTGGAGAAGGGGTTGGTTGGGGTATGAAAGTTAATACTCGGACCACGTAATGCTTTCTGATAAGACTTCATTCACACAAAGCATCCACTTCGAGGAATAGCCATCAGTTCTACCGATATTCTTATTTCAGCTGATTGCTTACAGCGGGGGCATTTGTGTCCACTGAACATTTCTAATTTTTTGCTTGCCTACAATTAACCGTAATTTAACTATTTAGCAACCCTGTAATAACTTTGCTGAAGATGGAATATATTACCAACAGTGCTCCAGATAAGATGTATATCTGTGTAATTACGCATATTTTTCACCAAAAAGGCATTACAAATAAATGAATGTATACACAAATGCATTACAAAATCACTGATAAATACTGAGAACCAAATTCACGCGTACACACATCAATAGCTTATAAAAATCGAGTGTGCCCAGCTATACTCAGTGTAGATCCTTATTGTAGTTTGAGGTACTGAATGACAATTTCTAGTAGATGCATGCAAAGAGGGGTCGGAATGGCCTTTTGCGGGCTGTTTGACACAAACTAATGCCATTTAAAAAGGACAGACAGCAATTTTGAATGTTATATAAGGGGAAGAGGAAACACACACTATTTTTCATGGTAATGACTAATAGTAAACATTTGACATGAATGCTTTGTCTTAAAATTGTTTTTAAGAATATGCATTTGTAAATGTAAATACGATATGTAATTTTTGTTCATGCGTACAACTGGCATTGTGCTGAAAGCTTACCTGGAGCACTACTAATGCATTTCACTAAAATTACCACAAACCCATTGATAATGACAGAGCTGCAGATAATTTTTGACTGCAATGAGTATTTACTCATAAGATTCAAAATGAATGAGTAACAAGGAACATGTTCAGGGTAAAATTCATTTTTAAACGTTCATGCTTGCAAAATGGATGTGAATTAATTAATCAATTTAAAAGAAACAACGATTCTGATTAAATGAAAGTTCAGTAAAAACCAGAAGAAACACTATATGACCTTTGCTCTTTATATTAGACACTTTCTTAGAATAATTCTCATCATGTAAATAAGGCATACAACTGTTCCACAGGACACCTACTTTGTTCATTTAGTCCATTTCTCACAATAACTGCCATACAGCTTTCCGACTTTAAAACTCTTACATCACAGACCAGTACAAAATTTACACGACAGCAACGTTTTCAAACCATAAATAGACCAGTAATTACTACGAATAACCTTCATCTGTGTTGGTATATTTGTTTGTTTCATTGATGCCAGTTCTCACACAGTATCAGCCATAGAGCATCCAAACTTCATTCACACTTCACCTACTTTTTTGCATTTCCCTAATTTACATTGAAGTTTTTAAAACATTCAAGTTTTTGGTAACATCATATCTCAGGTACCATTTTTAAAATTCACATATACATCTGCATAAGTATAATATAAGTATCTTCAATGCTTTACCTGTTTAGATCACCTGAGCCGAAGGCTCAAGGTGATCTATTGGGATCACTCTTCGTCCGTCGTCTGTCCGTCATCCGTCCGTCGTCGTTAACTTTTGCTTCAAACAACTTCTTCTCAAAAACCGCTTGGCCAATTTAGACCAAACTTTACATGGATGATCCTTAGGTGAATGCATTTTAGATTTGTTAAATTTAGGTCAGCGTACATCCAAGGTGGCTGCCATTACCATATATGGTCGAAACTTTAAAAAATCTTCTTCTCCAGAGCCACTGGACAGATTTCAACATTTTTTTATTTTATTTATTTATTTTTTTTTTTTTTTTCGGTCTCCATATTTTGGAGACCCATTTATTCTCCCCGTCCAATGATGTACGAGGGGTCGAGGAGGACCATCCCCTTGTACACCTTACAACATTTACCCTTTTTTTTTTTTTTTACAATTTTTTACAAAAATATGTATAACAAAATCCTAAATCAATAATACTCACTCAGATCTCTCAATCATTCGCTCACTAGTTTACTATACATTACCACTAGTTTATAGAACTTAATGTCAAAAATTAATCTTTCAATAGAAAATTTCTGTTGAGTATTTTTATTTGGTTCTAAGTGAGTTTTTATGGTTTTGGTAACACATTTACATTCACACATATATGCAAAAAAGTGAATATATTAATAATAATATGATTAAAAATTGTATAACTTAACTTTATTGGTTGGGGAGCATGATGGGGTGGGTGAAAATATTTTTTTAAATAAAAAAAATATGGGGAGTGAGGATATGTCTCTGGCATTAGTATCTGGCATTCTATTGTTAAAAAATAACAAATACACATCTGGGTCTTATTTTTCCGAACTTAACAGTTCATGAAACTTTTCCCATGAATTTAAAAATATGTTGTAGTTGTTTTCAACAATGGATATTTCTTTGCTTGTTTTATACAAAAGTTGGATTCTGTGCTTCAGTGTTGTAATTGTGGGTATGTTTTTTGAGCATCTGCAGTACTATAAGTAGTATTTTGTCTCTAAAAGGATGAGCTGGATTAAGTTGCTTACATTTTTTTCATATGTTCCAAAGATAAATGATTTTTCTTCAAGAGTAATTTCAATATCCATTATCATATATGGTTGAAACGTTAAAAAATCTTCTTTCCAAGAACCGCTGGACAAATTTCGACAGTTTTTCTTTTAAAATGATCGCCAATGCCTAGACTAGCAAGTTTGTTCAAATGAAGTCCCCGGGGTCCAAAATGACTTTGCCCCGGGGGTCCAAAGTTTGTATATTGAGATTTTGCATGTTTTTTATAGGCTTATATAGGGAAAAAAAAAATCTTCTTCTCTGAAACCAGAAGGCACAGAGATCTCGTGTATTACATGTAGCATCAGCTTATGGTACTATACTAAGTTTGTTCAAATGGTGACCCTGGGGTCAAATTTGGCCTGCTCCGGGGGTCACAGTTTTACATAGACTTATATAGGAAAAAATATAGGTTTAATATTTTGAATTTACTGTAAGCTTATAGTCCTTTACCATTTTTGTTCAAATGGTGAACCTGGGATCTCATTTGGCCACGCCCCAGAGGTCACATGTTTTACATAGACTTGTATAGGGAAAAATTTCAAAAATCTTCTCTGAAACTATAAGAGCCAGAGGTTTAATATTTTGCATTTACTATAATCTTATGATCATTTACCAAGTTTGTTCAAATGGTGACCCTGGGGTCACATTTGGCCACGCCCCAGGGTTCACATGTTTTACATAGACTTGTATAGGGAAAAACTTAAAAAATCTTCTTCTCTGAAACTGCAAAAACCAGAGGTCTAATATTTTGCATTTGCTATAAGCTTATGATCCTCTACTAAGTTTGTTCAAATAGTGACCCTGGGGTCACTTTTGGCCCCACCCCAGATGTCACCTGTTTTATGTAGACTTCTATCATGTCTATAATGAAATACTTAAATAATCTTCTTCTCTGAAACTACAAAAGCCAGAGGTTTAATATTTTGCATTTGCTATAAGCTTATGATCCTCTACAAAGTTTGTTCAAATAGTGACCCTGGGGTCACTTTTGGCCCCACCCCAGATGTCACCTGTTTTATGTAGACTTCTATAATGAAATACTTAAATAATCTTCTTCTCTGAAACTACAAAAGCCAGAGGTTTAATATTTTGCATTTACTATAAGCTATTACTATAAGCTTATGGTCCTTTACCAAGCCTGTTCAAATGGTGATGAGGACTGGCGTGTCGCAGTCGGTAACGCGGCAGATTTGTAACTGGAGGCCCCGGGTTCAATCCACTGAGAATCGTCGGTGTGTTCTTGGGCAAAGACACTTTCCCTTAGCCCCGTCCGCCGGATGGGGACGTAAACCGGGCGGTCCCGTGTATCGGTCTATCCTCCGAGCATGTTATAGAACCATAGGAATCTATTCGATAATAAGAGTAGGGCACGGTTCCCGGATTCCTATATATCCTTCCCCTCTCTCTGGGGCGACTCTAAATAACCTATACTGTGTTGATGAGGCGTTAAACAACATTCAACATCAAATGGTGATCCTCAGAGGTCACATGTTTTACAAAGACTTACATAGGATTTTTTTTTTAAAAATCTTCTCAGAAACAGCTTGGTCAATTTTGACCAAATTTCTCATGGATGATCCTCAGGTGAATGTTTTTCAAATTTGTTAAAATTAGGTAAACACGAAATCCAAGATGGCCACCATAGAAAAATCTTGAAATTACTTCTTGTACACTGGGAGGTTAAGGAAGTCCCACTGGAGGTAAACTTTTTTTTTGCTTTTTTTTATTCTTAATTTTTCTTTCCTGTTTGGATGCGTTTTTTCTTTTATTAATTTTTCTAAAGTTTGTATTTAAAGATTTTGCATGTTTTACATAGACGACAGGGAAAACTTAAAAAATCTTCTCTGAAATTACAAGAGCCAGAGGTTTAATGTTTTGCATTTTGCTGTAGGCTTATGGTCCTCTACCAAGTTTGTTCAAATGGTGACCCTTGGGTCACATGTGACCGTGCCCCAGGTGTCAAATGTTTTGTTTTGCACTTGTAAAAAGGTATTGAAAAGGGAATTTACTGATGAATCCCCTTGATATAAGAGCCATTTTACCTTGTAGAGCATCCACAGGCCCGCTTGTTCTCTTGTTCTTTCTTTATTATTATCAATGATCGCTAACCCCTGGCCTATCAAGTTTGCTCATTTGAAGTTCCTGCGGTCAAAGATGGCTGCAACCACTGTGTCTAAAGTTTGTATGTAGATATTTTGCATGTTTTTATATAGACTTACATAAGGAAAGACTTGAAAACATCTTCAATCAGCATTTGTGAGGGGATAATTTGTTCATCATTGCAAAGATCCTCAGGTGATAGATTCAGGGCCATCTTGGCTCTCTTGTTTTTAAGACTAAACAATTTGGTTACTCCCTTTTCTAAGCAACCTATAGCCTTTAAGCAGAGCATCAAATCCCATGGACACATTTTCTACTAGTAGTTGGTAATTGTCTTTTTTTGCCTTTTTCTTAAAGGGAATGTAGCCATACAGAAAAACAATCTTTATTATTGAGAGTTCTGAAAAACTTGGAAAATGTTGAAAGAATGATCAAAATCGGACGATAAACAAAGAAGATAATTTATGATCATATGAAGGTTCTGTTGAAACGTATATTTGGAAGCTGCCATTTTGAGAGCGTATGACATCATAGTTCTAAATGACCATATATGAAATATTTATAAATATGATAAATTACTGATTTATAGGGGGGGAAAAAACAACAACGGTATGAAAAATAAATATACTTCACTGTAATAATGCATTATTTGACTACTGTGCATTTCAGGGTCAAATAGGAATCAATATTTTTTTTTATTACATATTATATGTTTTCATACCTGATATGGTTCGATAGAATGAAAATAGACGCTCCTGGATCTGTTGACCATCTTGCCATAGCCTTCCGGTATGCTTCACAAAGCCTAAAATTCATTTTGACACCATTGTTTATATTGTAAAAATTAAAACAACATGGTGGCCTTTTTTTTAGAAATTGTCATCTGCGCATGTCTGTTTCTAGGGTTTAGATGTACCAAGTAAAACGTAGATTATGCAGGGTGGTGTTGTTGTTCAATGTTCAGCACCTCCGGCAATCAATCATACTTATCCTTTATTTTGGAATGGAAACCATTATATCTAGCAAATAAAGGGTAGGTAAATAGTATACTGCGTTTATATTTTGTTATTTACACCACTGTTGGTCAACTGATTTTTTAAGTCACCCTACCCTAGAAAAATGGAATGTTCTGCCGTCGCCATTTTGGTTTTCGGCTGTCAATTAAATTACATGTGAACATGGGGGTTCAAAATGAATTTTTGGCTTTGCAAAGCTTAGAGGATTGCTCTGAAAACCGATTCAGGAGCGTCCATTTTTATTCTATTCAATCATGTCAGGTATGAAAACATATAGAAAGTAATAAAAGAAAATCTCAATTCATATTCGATGCATAGGTACCCTGAAATGCACAGTAGTAAAGGATTTTGCATTCATTTGCAGTGATTTTCTTTGCTTTAAATCATGTTTATCAGTATGCCAATTTAGAACTATGACCATATCCGTATCCATTTTAGAACAGCCTTCAAAAAGTCATATCTTCTTTGTTTATCATCCGATTTTGATAATTCTTTCACCTTCTTTTTCCAAGTTTTTCCAAAAGTCAACCCTCAATAACTAGAACTATTACTGAAGGTGATGAATACCCCTGCTTTTTTATTCTAAGTCCACCAAAGGGGCCATAATTCCATAATAAATTAGGCAATCAGCCATGGGTGATGTAGATGGACATAAGGTCATCAATTGTTATGAGTATATAAAGTTTGGGAACAGCCCATTCAAAACTGTTTGAGAAATGCTTGTAATAAAAAAATGATGGGAAGGGACGCGATGCGATGTTATGGACAACTTGATTCCTATATAGCCCCCACTTCACTTTGTGAAAGCGGGGTTATAATAATAATCGTTGGGCTCCATTCCTTTTAAGTGCAATAAATCTATACTAGTCTAGTGTTTGAATCTATGTAGGTATTTTTGTAAACAGATGGAATGATATTTCTTTTGTCTTTTACGACAACTAAAGGTACAGAGTTGCGACCCGCTGCACTATATGATGAAGCTATCCAAACACCGGAAGGTTTGAAAGCTGTCCTGGAAGACCCGTATCTACGGCAACAGTACATCCTGGATGCAGACTTGGAGTCGGCAACTATGGAAGCCATTTTCAACTCTCCAGTGAAGAAGGATGAGCATGGCAATATCATTTTGACCCCTGTTGGCGGTAGACGGAGGATAGATTATGTTTTATATCGCAAAAGTTGCCCAGTGGTAAGATGCATTGTTCCAGTAATTGGCTCATGTTGAGATGGATATGACATTTAGAGCTATTGTTTGGGGCGGTTGTTTCAACCAAAGGTTTTTCTGCAGTAGCTTGAGCAATTTAAATAATATGTACATCAAGTATATATCATTAGAACTGGCAGTTTTAATGGTAAATAAATATCCATCCGTCCGTCCGTCCTTCCGAAATGCTTGTCTCGGCCATATTTTCAATACTATAAGACTTTGAGATACCAAACTTGGTATGTGGATACATCTTGAGATAACGGTGTGACGGGTACCAAAAAAGGGTCACAGTGACCTTGACCTGTGACCTCTGTCATAGAAAATGCTTGTCCGGACCGTATTTTCAATAATATAACACTTAGAGATACCAAACTTGATATTTGAATACATCTTGGGATAGCGGTGTGTCGCATACCAAAATAAGGTCTCAGTGACCTTGACTTGAGACCTCTGTCATAGAAAATGCTTGTCCGGACCGTATTTTCAATACTATAACACTTAGAGATACCAAGCTTGGTATGTGAATACTTCTTTGGATAGCGGTGTGTCGCGTACCAAAATAAGGTCATTGTGACCTTGACCTGTGACCTCTGTCATAGAAAATGCATAGAAAATGCTTGTCCGGACCGTATTTTCAATACTATAACACTTCGAGATACCAAGCTTGGTATGTGAATACATCTTGGGATAGCAGTGTGTCGCGTATCAAAATAAGGTCATTGTGACCTTGACCTGTGACCTCTGTCATAGGAAATGCTTGTCCGGACCGTATTTTCAATACTATAACACTTAGAGATACCAAATTTGCTATGTGAATACATCTTGGGATAGCAGTGTGTCGCATACCATAATAAGGTCACTGTGACCTTGACCTGTATTGAAAATACGGTCCGGACCTCTGTCATAGAAAATGCTTGTCCGGATCGTATTTTCAATACTATAGCACTTAGAGATACCAAAACTTGGTATGTGAATACATCTTGGGATAGTGATGTGTCGCATACCAAAGTAAGGTCATTGTGACCTTGACCTGTGGCCTCTGTCATAGAAAATGCTTGTCCGGCCGTATTTTCAATACTATAACACTTAGAGATACCAAATTTGATATTTGAATACATCTTGGTATAGCAGTGTGTCGCATACCAAAATAAGGTCACAGTGACCTTGACCTTGACTTGTGACCTCTGTCATAGAAAATGCTTGTACGGACCGTATTTTCAATACTATAACACTTAGAGATACCAAACTTGGTATGTGAATACATCTTGTGATAGCGGTGTGTCGCGTACCAAAATAAGGTAATTGTGACCTTGACCTTGACCTGTGACCTCTTGTCATAGAAAATGCATAGAAAATGCTTGTCCAGACCGTATTTTCAATACTATAACACTTCGAGATACCAAACTTGGTATGTGGATACGTTTTGGGATAGCGGTGTGTCGCGTACCAAAATAAGGTCACTATGACCTTGACCTGTGACCTCTGTCATAGAAAATGCTTGTCCGGACCGTATTTTCAATACTATAACACTTAGAGATACCAAACTTGGTATGTGAATACATCTTGGGATAGCGATGTGTCGCATACCAAAATAAGGTCATTGTGACCTTGACCTTGATCTTTGACCTCCATCATAGAAAATGTCTGGAAAATGTTTGTCTGGGCCGGTGGGGGACTATGGATTGCCCTACAATTCTTCATGCTCTTGTTGTCTAAGAAAGTTGCTTATCTAAGTATGTTTACAAGCTAAGATCGTCATTGTATGCACGAATGACAGGTTAATAAATGGTCAGTCCATTCTTGCAATAGTAAACATGGTCATAATGTAGACACAAACATGCACGAGTGAGTTAAATTATGATGGGGATTAATACATGAACCCTCTTGGGATGTAGAAGTTATATTTTTACATTGTTTACGACAATTACTAATTTGGTTTCAGAAGTATAACATGCTGTAAACATGACGGATATTATATGGTTGCAATTGTACGGGTGGTATGATGTGTTATTGTGGTTACAAAACATGATGTATGTTGACAAAATGAACTATTGATGTACTTTGTGGACTGTATAAAAGAACTGTCGTCTGACTGTTTTTGGAGATCTTTAACCAAGCATCATGGGGGAGTAGCTAGGTGGAAAGAAGAGTCTTTAACCCAGCACAATGACTGTAGTTCTTCAAGAAGGTATGCGACAGAAGGGTCTTAACCCAGTGTATACGTGAGAGATTTTTACCAGGCATGGAAGAGGAGTTAGAACGTACCATAGTCGATGGGAAGTTCTTTCTCACACATTGATAGAGGTTAGAATGTGGTAGATTATAAGTTATACATACAATCTACTGTGTTGTTTTGATACATCTTCATATTTTGCTATAAAACTTAAAGTCTTATTCTACGAATATACAACAATTTAAAAACAATTTTGGATACAAATTCCAAAAAAAAATATTATTCAAATTTTCGCGCATGAAATTTTTATTTTGAAAAGTAATGTATTTTTATTTACCACTGAAAACGTCTGTTTCACTGATATGCAACTTATTTAGGTACTAGATGATTTTTGTCTAAAACATCTAAAACCCCTTTGGCTGAAACAAATGGCTCAAACAATAGATCAACCAAACTTTGATCATGGTGGTATGTTAGGTAGTACAGCCAGATTTAAAGGGACACATGGCAATCTTGATTTTTGTCAAGGTCGCTTGTGAAGAGTTTGACTTATTGATCACTTTTGCATTTGTTGTTAGTGCCAGTGTAATATTTTAACTCTAGTGCTACTCAGAATTTATATTTATACTTCACAAGGTGAAGTGGGGGCTATATAGGGATCATGTTGCCCGTAATGTTGCGTCCCTTACCACGTTTCTGTCGCGTAGTGTAGCACATTTTTATTACTTGCATTGTTCCCAAACTTAACATACACATAACATCTTATGACCTTGTGTCCTTCTACATCACCCATTGTTGATTGCCTAATTTATTACAGAATTATGGCCCTGTCTTTGACGTAACATTTTCCAAGTAGGAGTATTCATTAGGGATTAAACGCTGATCGATTATAGTCGAAAATTGATCGTTCGGTGCCGAGGTCGGTGACAATCGAATGTACCTCTAAAAGATCGATTGTTGCTACATAATGTTCTTGTGGGTCATTAATTTTTTATTCCAGAGGGAGCTCACTCTAGAATGTCCGAACACAAACAAACATGGAAAATGAGTCCATTCACAAGTCAAATTAATAAGAAGCTACGCCATCGACGGACAATTTTTACCCATATCCAAGGAACAAACGTTCACATGTTTGGATATACTTCGGCTTCAGCAAGTATAGGGATTGGCAGATGCCAAAGTTCAATTTGAATATGAACGTAGCAATGCGGTTTGCCGTTTGTGTTTGAAATCCTATGCCAATAAAGATAAATGCTGAAAACATTATATATATATGAAAAAATTACTGTGCAGTATAAAGTTACATGTATCTATTTTTCTTGATTGCTAAGCCAACTGCCCCCTCTTAAGCTGATTTCAAAACGCTAACATGTTACGTACCCCACCCACTACAAATAACAATGACTAATTTTTTAAATATTTTTTTTTTAGAAAAACAACAATACTAACAATAATTATATTTAAATACTGAAACTAATTGTTAAAACATGCCTGATATGATGGAGTAGAAGGATTTGATATGCAGTGATTTACATTTTTAAATTGAAGCAGTTAGGATGCATTGATAAAATTTTTATAAATGTCTCTTCTACAGTACGACAATTAATATAAAGTTGAGAGCTATTGTGTGACCAACATAGCATCAACAGCCATACTGTATTGTACAGAACATCTGGTCTCCCTTGTTTAATTTGACCTAAATTGCAATTTACAAGTATTTTAGCTAAGTTTGGCAATAGAAAGGTTGTAAATCGTAATAATTCCCTTGCTGACACTAAGACAATCAGAGTAGATACATACCTAAACTACGCACAGAACAGATTAGAAAGAAACCAACGTTATTGTACCATTTGTAATTCTAATGACATTGAAGATGAATACCATTTTGTTTTGATTTGTCCTGTATATGTTAATATAAGAAGAAAATACATTAAAAAGTACTATTATAAACGTCCAAGTGTTTTAAAATTCATAGAGCTAATGAAAACAAGTAATAAGAAAGAGTTGTTTAATTTATCTTGGTTTATAAAAGAAGCATTTGATTCTCGTAATGATTTTTTGTTTCATCAAAACTAGGTTTATCCTCGAATGAAAAACTATTATCAATTAATTATTTATGTTACTGCTTTTGTGATAATGAGAACAAAATTGTTTTTTTGTTTTTTTTAATTTAATATTTAATTTAATTTGCGTAAGTTAAAGTTCAGTGTCATTTCCACATTTTTATTCAATTATTTAATATTTCAAATTATTCAATAATACAATTTATTTGAAACTAGTGTGCAAAATTATGTTTTTGTTGTTTGTTTGTTTTGTTTATTCTGTCACGTATAAATGTTTGCATATTGTTTATGATGATAAACTTGTAAAGTTTAAATCAATAAAAAATATCTGTCTGTCTGTCCTAAACAATAATATGTTTGGAGTACATAATATGTTTTCAAAGCGTTTTACAACCATTTAGCTTAGCACCTGCTCTTTCTCATTTCGATTGTACAATTGATGATTAATCGAAATGAACCATCCAATTATATTCGATCATCGATGTTGAAACCCAGCTGATTATGAAACCCTAGTATTCATTATCTTTGGTGATAGTGATAGTTTTTGCATTTGATTTATTTTTTCTTTGAGAAGCATTGTATATTTCATTTAATATTTGATGTCTGTTTGTGTCCATTGTCTTCTGTCTACCCCACCCTATCATCAGTCTCAGCCACCACTGCATCCAGTATGGTGATAAGTAATTTTCTATTTTCATGTATTTTCAGATTGCGCACAACTACAACTTTGTGACGCGTCTTGCATCATTGACAGATCATATACCAGTTTCAATGACATTTGGATGCAAAAATTGGTAATAGGAACTTATGGATTAAGCCCTTGTGGATATATGTATTTGTGGATATAAGCCATTGTGTATATGAGCAGTTGTGGATATAAACACTTGTGGATATATGCACTTGTGGATAAAAGCCTTTGTGGATATGGGCACTTGTGGATATAGGCACTTGTGGATATAAGCACTTGTGGATATAAGCCTTTGTGTATATGAGCCCTTTTGGATATAAGCACTTGTGGATATAAGCACTTATGGATACAAGCACTTGTGGATATAAGCACTTGTGGATATAAGCACTTGTGGATATAAGCACTTATGGATATAAGCACTTGTGGATATAAGAACTTATAGATATATGCACTTGTAGATATAAGCACTTGTGGATATAAGCACTTGTGGATATAAGAACTTATAGATATATACACTTGTAGATATAAGCACTTGTGGATATAAGAACTTATAGATATAAGCACTTGTGGATATAAGCACCTATGGATATAAACACTTGTGGGTATAAGCACTTGTGGATATAAGCACTTGTGGATATAAGCACTTATAACTATATGCACTTGTGGATATAAGCACTTGTGGATATAAACACTTATAGATATAAGCACTTGTGGATATACACACTTGTGGATATAAGCACTTGTAGATATAAGCACTTGTGGATATAAGCACTTATAGATATAAGCACTTGTGGATATAAGCACTTATAGATATAAGCACTTGTGGATATAAGCACTTATAGATATAAGCACTTGTGGATATAAGCACTTGTGGATATAAGCACTTATAGATATATGCACTTGTGGATATAAGCACTTGTGGATATAAGCACTTGTGGATATAAGCATGTGTAGATATACGCACTTACAGATATAAGCACTTTCAGTTATAAGCACTTGTGGATATATGCATTTGTGTGGATATAAGCACTTATAGATATAAGCACTTGTGGATATAAGCACTTGTGGATATAAAAGCACTTACAGTTATAAGCACTTACGGATATAAGCACATGTGGACATCAGCACATATAAATGTAAGAGTATTTGGAATCGCATGCAATTCTCGATTCCTGGATATTAGAAGTGATCAAAATGTTGTTTTTATATTACAATGATCAGTTTTTGCTTTTAAAGAAGTGTTTTTTTATGTGTAAAGTAAGTACATGTACATGGCTTTTATTATTATAAGCTTTATTTTACTGCACACTATTGATATGCTCTTCACGCAGTGCCTTTGGGGATGGCGGGAATGTGGGCGGGTAGTTTCCGCTACTTAAAGAACAACTACGTGCATTTAATTCTTATTTGCTTTATTTGAGAGATGTATACCCTTATTGATTTTGGGTACACTAAGTCAAAGGTCAAGGTCACTGTGATCTTTTATTGAAAATGCTTCTGCTCATTTAAAACAAAACTGCTGTATGCATAGAATTCATTTTTGCTGTGTAGTTATATCTCAGTGACTGGTAAACCACCTGTTGTTTGTCGGGGTCAATAGATCAAAGGTGATCTTTTATTGAAAACAAGTTTGGCTCATTTAAAACAGAATGGCTGCATTATTGATTTCATATATGCTGAGTAGATATATTGGTGAGAGGTAATCCCCTATTGAATTGATTCAATAGTGTCGATCAAACGTCAAGGTCACAGTGATGTCAAGGTCACAATGACGTCAAGGACGCAGTGACCTTTTACTTCAGATTGTGGATAAGCAATTTCTTCTTGATGAATAAACATTGTGAGATTTTTTAAGCTTTGTACACAGTGTTGCTTGTCTGGTATTCAGCTCTCATCTGGTATTCCCCTTTTTTTGCTTTTTTTGTCCACTGACACAATTTATGTCATACATGTGGTATGTGTACCTTATTGGCTCTCCTTGTGCATCTTTATAGCATGGTAGAGTGTCCACCTAGCATGTAGTAGGTTGTGGGTTTTATCTCTGGCCAGGTCATACCAGAGACTTCATACAAATTATACAAGTAGCTTCCTTGCTTGACATTCAGTATATAAAGGTACACTAGGACTGGTCAGCCTGGTGTCTATATAATGTGACTGGGTGGGGTCAGCCTGGTGTCTATATAATGTGACTGGGTGGGGTCAGCCTGGTGTCTATATAATGTGACTGGGTGGGGTCAGCCTGGTGTCAATATAATGTGACTGGGTGGGGTCAGCCTGGTGTCTATATAATGTGACTGGGTGGGGTCAGCCTGGTGTCTATATAATGTGACTGGGTGGGGTCAGCCTGGTGTCTATATAATGTGACTGGGTGGGGTCAGCCTGGTGTCTATATAATGTGACTGGGTGGGGTCAGCCTGGTGTCAATATAATGTGACTGGGTGGGGTCAGCCTGGTGTCTATATAATGTGACTGGGTGGGGTCAGCCTGGTGTCTATATAATGTGACTGGGTGGGGTCAGCCTGGTGTCTATATAATGTGACTGGGTGGGGTCAGCCTCGTGTCAATATAATGTGACTGGGTGGGGTCAGCCTGGTGTCTATATAATGTGACTGGGTGGGGTCAGCCTGGTGTCAATATAATGTGACTGGGTGGGGTCAGCCTGGTGTCAATATAATGTGACTGGGTGGGGTCAGCCTCGTGTCAATATAATGTGACTGGGTGGGGTCAGCCTGGTGTCAATATAATGTGACTGGGTGGGGTCAGCCTGGTGTCTATATAATGTGACTGGGTGGGGTCAGCCTCGTGTCAATATAATGTGACTGGGTGGGGTCAGCCTGGTGTCAATATAATGTGACTGGGTGGGGTCAGCCTGGTGTCAATATAATGTGACTGGGTGGGGTCAGCCTGGTGTCAATATAATGTGACTGGGTGGGGTCAGCCTCGTGTCAATATAATGTGAGTGGGATATCATACCGCGTGTCTACTGCTTGGTATTTCAGTATGGCAGCCCTATAAAGTATGACTCATGTTTTAAATGAGCTCAATGCTACAAGTAGACACTATAGTGATACATACGTACATACTTATTGTGATAATATATATGCCTTATAATTGGCCTGATTAGCTCGATTGGGTAAACCACACGATTACCATGTGAGTTACAAGTTCATACCCGGGTCAATAAACCACTCGATGACCATATGGGTTACAAGTTCATACCCCGGTCAATAAACCACTCGATCACCATGTGGGTTACAAGTTCATACCCCGGTCAATAAACCACTCGATTACCATGTGGGTTACAAGTTTATACCCGGGTCATTTAACCACTCGATTACCATGTGGGTTACAAGTTCATACCCGGGTCAATAAACCACTCGATGACCATGTGGGTAACGAGTTCATACCCGGGTCAATAAACCACTCGATTACCATGTGGGTTACCAGTTCATACCCGGGTCAGTAAACCACTCGATTATCATGAGGGTTAGATGTTCATACTAGTGGGGCAGATTGGTGACATATATTGGTAAAATTGTGCATTTTGTGACAAAAGCACCAAACTTGACACATAGCTAGACAATACTCTACTAAACATTTTTGGCTATGGACCCGCGTCAGTTGGCCGCCAAATATTCGATAAAGAATTAATGAAGCCCATAATTAATTGGTTTCATCAAAACTTGTTATTGTAAATACACTAAATTCAGGACATTGATAAATAATAAAATATGCAATATAATTTAGGTCATTTTTAGCTCTACTGGCCAAAGGCCAGGCGAGCTTATGCGATCACATGTCGTCCGTCTGTCCGTCTGTCTGTTAGCAATTTTATAAAATCGACATCTCCTCTGAAACCGCCTGAAGGATTTTGATGAAACTTCATCACAATGTTACTTGGGAGGGCCCCTCTCAGGTTTGTGTTTTTCGGGGCCGCCAGTCATCCAAGATGGCCGCCATGGCTAAAACTAGGTCAAATTTAAGTAAATTTCAAACGACATCTCCTCCGAAACCACTGATTCCATTCTACTGAAATATCATATACATGTTCCTTGGGTTGGCCTCTATCAAATTTGTGTTTTTCGTTATCATCGAATAATCAAAATGGCCGCCTCGGCGACTAAAAGTTTACATACAGTTATATAGGAAAAGGTTAAAAATGACATCTTCTCTGAAACCGCTTGAAGGATTTTGATGAAACTTAATCACAATGATATTTGGGGTAGTCCCTCTCAGATTTGTGCTTTTCGCGGCCGCCAGTCATCCAAGATGGCCACCATGGCTAAAACTTGGTCAAATTTAAGGAAATTTCAAACGACATCTCCTCCGAAACCACTTATTCCATTCTACTGATATATCATTTACATGTTCCTTGGGTTGGCCTCTATCAAGTTTGTGTTTTTCGTTATCGTCGAATAATCAAAATGGCCGACACGGCGATCAAAGTTTACATAGAGTTATATAGGAAAAGGTTAAAAATGACATCTTCTCTGAAACCGCTTGAAGGATTTTGATGAAACTTAATCACAATGATATTTGGGATAGTCCCTCTCAGATTTGTGTTTTTTGCGGGCCCCCAGTTATCCAAGATGGCCGCCATGGCTAAAACTAGGTCAAATTTAAGTAAATTTCAAACGGCATCTCCTCCGAAACTAGTTATTCTATTCTTGTGAAATATCATATACATGTTCCTTGGGTTGGCCTCTATCAAGTTGTGTTTTTCGTTTTCGTCTATTAATCAAAATGGCTACCACGGCGACCCAAACTTTACATAAGAGTTATATACGAAAATTTAAAAAATTACATCTTCTCTGAAACCGCCTAAAAGATTTTGATGAAACTTAAAGAGTATGTAGCGACATAGCCAAACAAACTCTGTTATTGAGAGTTCTGAAAAACTTGGAAAAAGGTGAAAGAATTATCAAAATCGTATGATAAACAAAAAAGATATGGCCATTTAAAGGTTGTTCTAAAACGAATATGGGAGCCGCCATTTTTAGAATTATGACGTCATAGTTCCATATTACCATATATGGAATATTGATAAATATCATTTAAAACGTAGAAAATCACTGCAAATGAATGATTTTTTTTACTGGTCATATAAAGCATTACTGCCATTAAGTATTACATATTTTTCATAAAGTTGTTGTCATTTTTGTCTCGCCTTTTCGAAGAAAAAAAGAGACATAGGTGTTGCTTTTCCGGCGGCGGCGTCAACATTCAAGTTTTGCGTTTAGGTCATTTTCTCACAAACTGTATGCACTAGACCTTTCAAACTTTGCTTATAATTGTATCATGGGTGGTACATCGCAACGTGACAAAGCAAATGTGGAAGTGACCTTGACCCTCCAAGCAAAGGGCAGATAACTTACTAATTTTTAGGTTCAACTTTTGCGTTTAGGTCATTTTCTCACAAACTGTATGCACTAGACCTTTCAAACTTTGCTTATAGTTGTATCATGGGTGGTACATCGCAACGTGACAAAGCAAATGTGGAAGTGACCTTGACCCTCCAAGCAAAGGCAGATAACTTACTAATTTTTAGGTTCAACTTTTGCGTTTAGGTCACTTTTTCACAAACTGTATGCACTAGACCTTTCAAACTTTGCTTATAGTTGTATCTTGGGTGGTACATGACAACGTGACAAAGCAAATGTGAAAGTGTCCTTGACCCTCCAAGCAAAGGGCAGATAACTTAATAATTTTTAGGTTCACCTTTTGCGTTTAGGTCACTTTTTCACAAACTGTATGCTCTAGACCTTTAAAACTTTGCTTATAGTTGTATC
>JAWPHD010015245.1:0-56335 GCA_037043455.1 Cyrtodaria siliqua | reverse complement strand
TGTGTAAGAACTGAATATATTTGTGGAAGAACTGCATATATATGTGTAAGAACTGCAAATATATGTGTAAGACCTGAACATATATGTGTAAAGACTGAATATATATGTCTTAGAACGGAATATATATGTGTAAGAACTGAATATATATGTGTTAGAACGGAATATATATGTGTAAGAAGTAGATATATATGCGTTAGAACGGAATATATATGTGTAAGAACGGAATATATATGTGTAAGAGCGGAATATATATGTGTAAGAACTGAATATATATGTGTAAGAACTGAATATATATATGTGTTTGAACTGAATATATATGTGTAAGAACTGAATATATATGTGTAAGAAGTGAATATATATGTGTAAGAGCTGAATATATATGTGTAAGAACTGAATACATATGCGTAAGAACTGAATATATATGCGTAAGATCGGATTATATGTGTAAGAACTGAACATATATGCGTAAGAATTGAATATATATGCGTAAGAACTGAATATATGTGTAAGAACTGAATAAATATGTGTTTGAACGAATATTTATGTGTAAGAACTGAATATATATGTGTAAGGAACTGAATATATATGTGTAAGAACTGAATATATTTTTGTAAGAACTGCATATATATGTGTAAGAACTGAATATATATGCGTAAGAACGGAATATATATGTGTAAGAACTGAATATATATGTGTAATAACTGAATATATATGTGTTAGAACGGAATATATATGTGTAAGAACTGAATATATATGTGTAAGAACTGAATATATATGTGTAAGAGCTAACTAAATATGTGTAAGAACTGTATATATATGCGTAAGAACTGAATATATATGCGTAAGATCGGAATATATGTGTAAGAACTGGACATATATGCGTAAGAATTGAATATATATGCGTAAGAACTGAATATATGTGTAAGAACTGAATATTTGCGTAAAAACTGAATATATATCTAAGAACTGAATATATTTGTGTAAGAACTACATATATATGTGTAATAATTGAATATATATGCGTAAGAACGGAATATATATGTGTAAGAACTGAATATATATGTGTAAGAACTGAATATATATGCGTAAGAACTAAATATATATGCGTAAGAACTGAATATATATGCGTAAGAACTGAATATATATGTGTAAGAACTGAATATATATGCGTAAGAACTGAATATATATGCGTAAGAACGGAATATATATTTGTAAGAACTGAATATATATTTGTAAGAACTGAATATATATGTGTTAGAACGGAATATATATGTGTAAGATCTGAATATATATGCGTAAGAACGGAATATATATGTGTAAGAACTGAATATATATGTGTAAGAACTGAATATATATGCGTAAGAACTAAATATATATGCGTAAGAACTGAATATATATGTGTAAGAACTGAATATATATGCGTAAGAACTGAATATATATGCGTAAGAACGGAATATATATTTGTAAGAACTGAATATATATTTGTAAGAACTGAATATATATCTGTTAGAACGGAATATATATGTGTAAGAACTGAATATATATGCGTAAGAACGGAATATATATGTGTAAGAACTGAATATATATGTGTAAGAACTGAATATATATGTGTTAGAACTCAATATATATGTGTACGAACTCAATATATATGTGTAAGAACTGAATATATATGCGTAAGAGCTGAATATATATGTGTAAGAACTGAATATATATGCGTAAGAACTGAATATATATGCGTAAGATCGGAATATATGTGTAAGAACTAAATATATGCGTAAAAACTGAATATATATGTGTAAGAATTAAATATATATGTGTTAGAACGGAATATATATGTGTAAGAACTGAATATATATGCGTAAGAACGGAATATATATGTGTAAGAACTGAATATATATGTGTTAGAACGGAATATATATGCGTAAGAACGGAATATATATGTGTAAGAACTGAATATATATGTGTAGAACTGAATATATGTGTAAGAACTGAATATATATGTGTAAGAATTGAATATATAAGTGTAAGAGCTGAATATATATGTGTAAGAACTGAATATATATGCGTAAGAACTGAATATATATGCGTAAGATGGGAATATATGTGTAAGAACTGAACATATATGCGTAAGAATTGAATATATATGCGTAAGAACTGAATATATGCGTAAGAACTGAATATATGCAGAAGAACTGAATATATTTGTGTAAGAACTGAATATATATGTGTAAGAACTGAATATATATGTGTAAGAACTGAATATATATGTGTAAGAGCTGAATATATATGTCTAAGAACGGAATATATATGTGTAAGAACTGAATATATATGTGTATGAACTGAATATATATGCGTAAGAACTGCATATATATGCGTAAGATCGGAATGTATGTGTAAGAACTGAACTTATATGCGTAAGAACTGAATATATATGCGTAAGAATGGAATATATATGTGTAAGAACTGAATATATATGTATAAGAACTGAATATATATGTGTAAGAACTGAATATATATGTGTAAGAACTGAATATATGCGTAAGAACTGAATATATATGTATAAGAACTGAATATATATGTATAAGAACTGAATATATATGTGGAAGAACTGAATATATATGTGTAAGAAGTGAATATATATGCGTAAGAACTGAATATATATGTATAAGAACTGAATACATATGTATAAGAACTGAATATAAATGTGGAAGAACTGAATATATATGTGTAAGAAGTGAATATATATGTCTTAGAACGGAATATATATGTGTAAGAACTGAATATATATGTGTTAGAACGGAAAATATATATGTAAGAACGGAATATATATGCGTAAGAACGGAATATATATGTGTAAGAACGGAATATATATGTGTAAGAACGGAATATATATGTGTAAGAACTGAAAATATATGTGTAAGAACTGAATATATATGTGTAAGAACTGAATATATATGTGTAAGAGCTGAATATATATGTGTAAGAACTGAATACATATGCTTAAGAACTGAATATATATGCGTAAGATCGGAATATATGTGTAAGAACTGAACATATATGCGTAAGAATTGAATATATATGCGTAAGAACTGAATATATGTGTAAGAACTGAATATATATGTGTTAGAACGGAATATATATGTGTAAGAACTGAATATATATGTGTAAGAACTGAATATATATGTGTAAGAACTGAATATATTTTTGTAAGAACTGCATATATATGTGTAAGAACTGAATATATATGCGTAAGATCGGAATATATATGTGTAAGAACTGAATATATATGTGTAAGAACTGAATATATATGTGTAATAACTGAATATATATGTGTAAGAGCTAACAATATATGTGTAAGAACTGAATATATATGCGTAAGAACTGAATATATATGCGTAAGATCGGAATATATGTGTAAGAACATGACATATATGCGTAAGAATTGAATATATATGCGTAAGAACTGAATATATGTGTGAGAACTGAATATTTGCGTAAAAACTGAATATATATGTAAGAACTGAATATATATGCGTAAGAACGGAATATATATGTGTAAGAACTGAATATATATGTGTAAGAACTGAATATATATGCGTAAGAACTAAATATATATGCGTAAGAACTGAATATATATGTGTAAGAACTGAATATATATGCGTAAGAACTGAATATATATGTGTAAGAACTGAATATATATGCGTAAGAACGGAATATATATTTGTAAGAACTGAATATATATTTGTAAGAACTGAATATATATCTGTTAGAACGGAATATATATGTGTAAGAACTGAATATATATGCGTAAGAACGGAATATATATCTGTAAGAACTGAATATATATGTGTAAGAACTGAATATATATGTGTTAGAACTGAATATATATGTGTACGAACTCAATATATATGTGTAAGAACTGAATATATATGCGTAAGAGCTGAATATATATGTGTAAGAACTGAATATATATGCGTAAGAACTGAATATATATGCGTAAGATCGGAATATATGTGTAAGAACTGAATATATGCGTAAAAACTGAATATATATGTGTAAGAATTGAATATATATGTGTTAGAACGGAATATATATGTGTAAGAACTGAATATATATGCGTAAGAACGGAATATATATGTGTAAGAACTGAATATATATGTGTTAGAACGGAATATATATGCGTAAGAACGGAATATATATGTGTAAGAACTGAATATATATGTGTAGAACTGAATATATGTGTAAGAACTGAATATATATGTGTAAGAATTGAATATATAAGTGTAAGAGCTGAATATATATGTGTAAGAACTGAATATATATGCGTAAGAACTGAATATATATGCGTAAGATGGGAATATATGTGTAAGAACTGAACATATATGCGTAAGAATTGAATATATATGCGTAAGAACTGAATATATGCGTAAGAACTGAATATATGCAGAAGAACTGAATATATTTGTGTAAGAACTGAATATATATGTGTAAGAACTGAATATATATGTGTAAGAACTGAATATATATGTGTAAGAGCTGAATATATATGTCTAAGAACGGAATATATATGTGTAAGAACTGAATATATATGTGTTAGAACGGAATATATATGCGTAAGAACTGAATATATATGTGTAAGAACGGAATATATATGTGTAAGAACTGAATATATATGTGTAAGAACTGAATATATATGTGTTAGAACTGAATATATATGTGTAAGAACTGAATATATATGTGTAAGAGCTGAATATATATGTGTAAGAACTGTATACATATGCGTAAGAACTGAATATATATGCGTAAGATCGTAATATATGTGTAAGAACTGAACATATATGCGTAAGAATTGAATATATATGCGTAAGAACTGATATGTGTGTAAGAACTGAATATATATATGTTAGAACGGAATATATATGTGTAAGAACTGAATATATATGTGTAAGAACTGAATATATATGTGTAAGAGCTAAATATATATGTGTAAGAACTGAATATATATGAGTAAGAACTGAATATATATGCGTAAGATCGGAATATATTTGTAAGAACTGAATATATGCGTATAAACTTAATATATATGTGTAAGAACTGAATATATTTGTGAAAGAACTGCATAAATATGTGTAAGAATTGAATATATATGCGTAAGAACGGAATATATATTAGTAAGAACTGAATATATATGTGTAAGGACTGAATATATATGCATACGAACTGAATATATATGCGTAAGAACGGAATATATATGCGTAAGAACTGAATTTATATGCTTAAGAACGGAATATATATGCGTAAGAACTGAATATATATGTGTAAGAACTAAATATATATGTGTAAGAACTGAATATATATGCGTAAGAACGGAATATATATGTGTAAGAACTGAATATATATGTGTTAGAACGGAATATATATGCGTAAGAACGGAATATATATGTGTAAGAACTGAATATATATGTGTAAGAACTGAATATATATGTGTAGAACTGAATATATGTGTAAGAACTGAATATATATGTGTAAGAACTGAATATATAAGTGTAAGAGCTGAATATATATGTGTAAGAACTGAATATATATGCGTAAGAACTGAATATATATGCGTAAGATGGGAATATATGTGTAAGAACTGAACATATATGCATAAGAATTGAATATATATGCCTAAGAACTGAATATATGCGTAAGAACTGAATATATGCGTAAGAACTGAATATATATGTGTAGGAACTGAATATCTTTGTGTAAGAACTGAATATATATGTGTAAGAACTGAATATATATGTGTAAGAACTGAATATATATGTGTAAGAACTGAATATATATGTCTTAGAACGGAATATATATGTGTAAGAACTGAATATATATGCGTAAGAACGGAATATATATCTGTAAGAACTGAATATATATGTGTAAGAACTGAATATATATGCGTAAGAACGGAATATATATTTGTAAGAACTGAATATATATTTGTAAGAACTGAATATATATCTGTTAGAACGGAATATATATGTGTAAGAACTGAATATATATGCGTAAGAACGGAATATATATCTGTAAGAACTGAATATATATGTGTAAGAACTGAATATATATGTGTTAGAACTGAATATATATGTGTACGAACTCAATATATATGTGTAAGAACTGAATATATATGCGTAAGAGCTGAATATATATGTGTAAGAACTGAATATATATGCGTAAGAACTGAATATATATGCGTAAGATCGGAATATATGTGTAAGAACTGAATATATGCGTAAAAACTGAATATATATGTGTAAGAATTGAATATATATGTGTTAGAACGGAATATATATGTGTAAGAACTGAATATATATGCGTAAGAACGGAATATATATGTGTAAGAACTGAATATATATGTGTTAGAACGGAATATATATGCGTAAGAACGGAATATATATGTGTAAGAACTGAATATATATGTGTAGAACTGAATATATGTGTAAGAACTGAATATATATGTGTAAGAATTGAATATATAAGTGTAAGAGCTGAATATATATGTGTAAGAACTGAATATATATGCGTAAGAACTGAATATATATGCGTAAGATGGGAATATATGTGTAAGAACTGAACATATATGCGTAAGAATTGAATATATATGCGTAAGAACTGAATATATGCGTAAGAACTGAATATATGCAGAAGAACTGAATATATTTGTGTAAGAACTGAATATATATGTGTAAGAACTGAATATATATGTGTAAGAACTGAATATATATGTGTAAGAGCTGAATATATATGTCTAAGAACGGAATATATATGTGTAAGAACTGAATATATATGTGTTAGAACGGAATATATATGCGTAAGAACTGAATATATATGTGTAAGAACGGAATATATATGTGTAAGAACTGAATATATATGTGTAAGAACTGAATATATATGTGTTAGAACTGAATATATATGTGTAAGAACTGAATATATATGTGTAAGAGCTGAATATATATGTGTAAGAACTGTATACATATGCGTAAGAACTGAATATATATGCGTAAGATCGTAATATATGTGTAAGAACTGAACATATATGCGTAAGAATTGAATATATATGCGTAAGAACTGATATGTGTGTAAGAACTGAATATATATATGTTAGAACGGAATATATATGTGTAAGAACTGAATATATATGTGTAAGAACTGAATATATATGTGTAAGAGCTAAATATATATGTGTAAGAACTGAATATATATGAGTAAGAACTGAATATATATGCGTAAGATCGGAATATATTTGTAAGAACTGAATATATGCGTATAAACTTAATATATATGTGTAAGAACTGAATATATTTGTGAAAGAACTGCATAAATATGTGTAAGAATTGAATATATATGCGTAAGAACGGAATATATATTAGTAAGAACTGAATATATATGTGTAAGGACTGAATATATATGCATACGAACTGAATATATATGCGTAAGAACGGAATATATATGCGTAAGAACTGAATTTATATGCTTAAGAACGGAATATATATGCGTAAGAACTGAATATATATGTGTAAGAACTAAATATATATGTGTAAGAACTGAATATATATGCGTAAGAACGGAATATATATGTGTAAGAACTGAATATATATGTGTTAGAACGGAATATATATGCGTAAGAACGGAATATATATGTGTAAGAACTGAATATATATGTGTAAGAACTGAATATATATGTGTAGAACTGAATATATGTGTAAGAACTGAATATATATGTGTAAGAACTGAATATATAAGTGTAAGAGCTGAATATATATGTGTAAGAACTGAATATATATGCGTAAGAACTGAATATATATGCGTAAGATGGGAATATATGTGTAAGAACTGAACATATATGCATAAGAATTGAATATATATGCCTAAGAACTGAATATATGCGTAAGAACTGAATATATGCGTAAGAACTGAATATATATGTGTAGGAACTGAATATCTTTGTGTAAGAACTGAATATATATGTGTAAGAACTGAATATATATGTGTAAGAACTGAATATATATGTGTAAGAACTGAATATATATGTCTTAGAACGGAATATATATGTGTAAGAACTGAATATATATGTGTTAGAACGGAATATATATGTGTAAGAACTGAATATATATGCGTACATGTATCTTACTCTGTACACCTATCTATCGGATTGAATGTTCACATGTCATAATGGTGCTAAGTTTAATTTCGTTGTATCTTCTCGTTAGGTCTTCGAGGTTGTATGATGTTAAAGTATCTCATTGTTAAGTTATTTCATCAATGCCATTTGTTATGAATTTATTTGATTGTTGCCTTTGTTTCGATTGCATGAAATATACAATTTACAATAGTATAGTACACCTCAGTATTACTGAATGAGCCACTCTGTGAAAATAAGTCCCTTTTCATTGACTGTTTATTATACTAACATTTAGTGGATGTATACAATTGTATGGCATACTTATTGACCGTATTGCTACACCACACCTAGTGAATCTTTTTGTTTTGAAATAATCGCTTGTATTATTGCGTTCATTCATTACATGTAACAGTGCCTCACTGCAGGTAGGTATTATTTCTTCATCTCACTAAATATATATACAAGTTACAATCACTGTTGGTACCTTATAGTGATGCGATCAAATATGTTAAAAAATGTCATCGTAATAAATGGTACTAAATATGAAATGTATTCAGGAAAGCGCTATTTTTCAGTGAATAAATTGCCTGACTGTTAGTCAGAAGGTCGTGTGCTCGATCCCGGAGAGCGGATTTTTTTTTCCGGAGCTTTAAAACAAGAGTTCTTTATGAGCTGATAAAAATGAAATTGCAAAAAACAAAACGCCTACAAAGAGACATGTGTATAAGTATAGGATCTGCAGCTTTAAAATGATATACGTATGCTTGATAATGGACAGCCAATGTATTTTCATTTTTCGTAAATGCAGTTGATTTGTCGACACATTTTACGGTCTTGCCACTATCTTTTTTAGCAAATTTTGAAAATTGGATTATTTTACTCAAGCAAGTGATGCTGGAAATGGCTCTGTAAAGAATTTGCCGATTACGCACGTTGTCAAAATTGTTCAAGTCTTATTCCATAATGCTTCAAATCAACTTTAGGGAAAATAAAATACCGTTTTCTAAAATCATCGTTTATAAGCAAGACCGGAGTAGACTCAAAAGCATTAACTCTGTAAATTATTCATCAACGTTGATCATTGTCAAACTGTTCATTCAAACATGAAAATCAAATTAAGTAAAGTTCGTAAACCGTTTACAAAAAGTGTCGCTACGAAAATTTGCTAACGACAAGACGTAAAGGTTATTATAAAAACGCATCGCTTATTGCAAATTTTCTTTCTTACTAAACAAATTTAGTAAACCGCGTAAATAAACATTATCATCACCCCTTCCTTCTATTTCTTGCTTCCTGGTTAATCTTCATATTCTAGTAAAACTGATATTCTATCGAGTTTGCCGATGAAAAACATGTGAATACTCTCAAAGTTGTCTCCGGGTCAACGTGGTGGCATTGCAGTGTGAATGCACTTGGGCATTTGTATTTTATTCTCATCAATTTTTTCAAAGATTAGGTGCGCAAACATCAACTTCAAATACATGTAATACATTATTGTATTGCTATATATGCATACATATTATATATTATATAAAATGGCATCTCGCTGTGGTTATTGGTCCAAGTTTTTTCATACCATATAGTTGCAAATGATAGCATGCACTAATCATAATTTGGTTTTTGTGAAAGGAACACACTTGGAGTAAATAAAATAACATATCGACTTTGTAAATGGAAAACCTATGACTTATTCTCACAGTTGTCACCGGTGTAGCCGTTGTGACATGCACAGTGGTGCCCTATGACAGTTATTATTATCTCCGCCGTTCTTGCAAGGGCTGGGTTGGCAAATATCAACTGCAACTACATGAAGTGTTTATGTATATGTAAGACATGTTAAGATATAAATAAGCATCTCGTAGTCGTTATAGATCTGGTCCCGTAATCATAATGCTTCTTAGCAATATCCTAAGTCAAATTTTATCAATCTTTTAACACCCTTTTCTATCGATAGAAGACTTTTTCTTAATGTTGCATATAAGGATATGGATAAATAGAACAAACAGCTAAATATTTATCTTAAAGGGACACACGGCAACCTTGAAGTGTTTGAAATGGGTGTCTCGATTTATATATCCAGTATAAATTTTACTTTTATACTGGTTATATTTAAATAAATACAAGTTTAATTAAGTATTCTCTATTTCGTCTTATTATACTATAAGTTTTAATATATTATTGGTGCAATAATATCAGAAATTAACAATATGCAAAAACAAATTGCTTAATACTATTCTTATAATTAATATTAATGCTTGAACAAAAGCAAGTTATGCAGAAAAAATAGCGGGACTCCGTAAGCTTTTAAAAACTGAAGACTGCCGTGTGTCTCTTTAAATAGATGGTTTGTAGTTTCCCTGAGAGGTTAATAAGCATATTTAAAAATATGTGAAAATCTTAAATTTTGACAAATAATATTTTCCACTTGAATTATTTATGAATATGGACCCTGAACTGTCTCAATCCATGGTATTTCACATGAACCGGATTATCTTATCATGATTTGATTCTATACGAGTAATACACATATTATATATGGTACAATAACGATTTTTTGAGTGGAAAACATATAACTTTGCCCTCACAATTGCGACCGGTGTAGTGGATTTGACATGTACTGTGTGCATTTCAATGCTTATATTTACTACACTCTCAACAATTCTCAACAATTCTGGCAAATGTCATTTGTGCATTCATCAAATGCTTCTATATATATTATACAGATAGCATATTATAAAACGCTTGTAATTGTGAAAGTATATAATATATGCAATGGAATGAGAGAATTTATCATAGAAACGTGTTAACTATACCGAAATCACTAAGGCTTAATTCCAATGGGGTCCTTAATCACAAACTTTGTTTACAAATGTCTTTTTAGTATTAGTATTGGGCATAACTATGTCACGTTATCATTGACCCCGATCATACACGGCTTTGTATCTCGTCTGTGCATTGTTTGTGCTAAATTTATTTTGCTAAGTATATTATATACATGACCATCTCAATTTTGATGATGAATCTGATTTAAGTCAGTCCATTAAATGCCACATGAACTGTAAGACATACTAGTATACTAACTGTAAATAATTATTTTTGCTATAACGCACTAATAATGTTCAAAAGTACAACAGTTTAGAGTTATTGTTGCAAACCTGCAGTTATTGAAGAACTCGCACCTGCAGAAATAATTGATAGCAAAGTAACTGCTTCTACTTATCATTCTTACTTAATAAATTATCATCAAAGATGTTTCTTTGAGATTCAGCATTATGATATAAGGTATTCGGTCATTCTAACCTGCTTGTTATGCCCATGGCCTTTCAGAGTTACGGCTGACACACCATCACGGCCCAGTTGTATTGTAATAATACTGACTTTATTATTGCACACCATGATAAATTAAGATTACACTAACCTTTAGCACACGAATGCATGCATGAAAACACACGTAAAACTACCGCAATTTGTGCGATAACCTGTAACATTGTTGTCCCTAAGATAATGTCTACCTAAATCCTAAAAGGGATGGTAACTTTTAATGTTTGGTTTCAATCTTGTCTTGCCGAGCCATTAACGGTTTATTATCATGTTGTTCTAACTGCTGCAAAATCAAGGAGGTTGACTGGGAAAGGACGTAGTGCTGAGATTTTCTCAAATTAATATTTAAAGCTTCTTTGTTATCTTTTAGATATAAAATTACCAAAAACACGGGTAGATCATCACACTTTTTTCCACCAGACGTCTTTGAAGAAGATACATATTTCTAACTCCAACATTTCACTAAAAAGAGGAAAAATAGAGTCAATGAACATTTTCACATTTTTACTTTTTTTATAACATAACATTGATTGAAAAACAAAGATCACTTTTCGATTACATATATGCATATATTTCAAACAATTGTAATCCTCATTTGTCTTTTTACTGTAAAAAGCAAATGTATATGGTCCGTACACCACCCAGTTTATAGTTAAAAAAGTTTCTATGATATATTCTCTCATTCCATTGCATCTATTATATACTTTCACAATTACAAGCGTTTTATGATATTCTAATCTGTATAATAGGTATAATAGCATTTGATGATTACGCAAATGACATTTGCATGAATTGTGGAGAGTGTAGTAAATATAACCATTGAAATGCACACAGTACATGTCAAATCGGCTACACCGGTCGCAGTTGTGAGGGCAAAGTTATATGTTTTCCACTCACAAAGTCAATATAGTATCATATATAATATGTGTATTACTCGTGTGGAATCAAATCATGATAAGATAATGCTATCCGGTTCATGAAAAATATCATGGATTAAGACAGTTCATTGGCCGTATTCACGAGCAATTTAAGTTGAAAATATTATTTAAGTAAAAATTTAAGATTTTCACATATTTTTAAATATACTTATTAACCTCTCAGGGATACTACAAACCATCTATTTAAAGAGACACACGGCGGAGTCCCGATAGTTTTTCTGCATGACTTGCTTTTGTTCGGCCATTAATATTAATTATAGGAATAGTATTAAGCAATTTGTTCTTGCATATTATTAATTTCTGATATTATTGCACCGATAATATATTAAAACTTATAGTATAATAAGACGAAATAGAGAATACTTAAACTTGTTTTTATTTAAATGTAACCAGGGTAAAAGTAAAAATTATACTGGATATGTAAATCGAGACACCATTTCAAACACTTCAAGGTTGCCGTGTGAACCTTTAAGATAAATATTTAGCTGTATGTTTTATTTATCCATAACCTTATCAGCAACATTAAAAAAACGTCATTATATCGATAGAAAAGAGTGTTTAAAGATTGATTGATGATATTCAGGTTGAATATGAATCGAGATTTATTTTTATTACTTGCTATATGTTATTAAATGCTGTTTGTTTGTTTGTATTTGTCTATGGTTAAATGACTGTAAATCATTTAGTTGACGATAAGCATGCTTTACAACTTCAATGTCTAGAAAACTAAATATTGATGTTGCTCTGTTCACCACGACGGAACCGGCTTCACGTACTAACGTCGGATATTCTCGGGGTGGCACTTATTATTAGTAAGCAAAATGACGAATTAGAATGCTTACTTTGACACTAATCTCCGGTGTATCCTTGTTGACAACCGCATGTATACTACGGTGCCTGCAGTGAGTCCGCACACGTACCGCCATTACTACAGGGACTCGAGTGACATGGATTGACTGTGAATTTAGAATAAGGCGTTCAAACGACACTTATTTCATAAGCTTTTCTTAAAGGTGTGAGTGCATATACATTAACACTTTCTTTACTTTATATAAATTCCACATTTTTCAAACTACAATATCATTTTACGTAAATCGTCAAACACGTACAGATACTGCTGTTTGTGAGACCTCCAAGTTTTATTTTACAATGCCTAATAACACTGACACACATGCTTCCGTATGTATTGATGCATGTATTCCTGTTGCAACACTCGTCCAACCTTATCATGACACAACCGTCTTTTCAATGTTTGATTTTCGTCCTAAATACTTACTTCTTTTGATATCAAGAGTTCTATGAAATCACGGTATTGTCCTATCTATAAAAACGATTTCCATATATGCTAAAATATGATTATGTGTATTATGTGGTTATTTTGTAGATGTGATAACTTTAGGTTCATAGACGAAAACATATATTACAATCATAAATTAATGGAAATTTACAAAACATACCCAAAACAGGGAACATTATGTGTTTATGCAGAATTACAATATATTTAATTGATTTTGCTTATGGAGTCTTACCTGAACTACTGGAAAAAACTTTTAAATTTTCGAGTTATTAATGCTGCATTGTTTGTTAGAGAATATAACCTGGCGGGGATATTTTTATTGACACTGTCTTGTTTTATCAGGATGACAATGGATTAAGAGTGAGGTTTGGTGCACCCTAAAACCCATGGGCCTTTTTTGCCACTGACCGTAAGAATGCGGTAGCCCTATTGTAAATCCTTTATTAATTGTGAAGTCATATCTTGCCTTTTATTAATTTTTGTAATTAGGGCTTTCCACCTTTCAGTGGAAAGACCTTTTGTGTTCGTTCTGTTTATTCTTATTATTTATAGGGCTTTCCACCTTTCAGTGGAAAGACCTTTTGTTTTCGTTCTGTTTATTCTTCTTCTTCTTCTTCTTCTTCTTCTTCTTCCCAGCACTTTTCGTAGTACGACTGGTCGCACGGCCTCTAAATTTTACACAGTGATAGAACTCAGGCAGCCTACATATTTGGATTTAATTTGTGTGATAATTGTTCATATTACATATATAATGTGCGTACATATTTTAATAAACAGTCACGTATAGACAGTTTGAACAGCATTAGATTAGACACCGGTATTTATGCTAATAAATAATCTTCTGTTTGTTACACTGATTCACATTAGTCACTCAAAATGTTCGGCTTGTGATGAACTTTGCTGTTTTTAGCTCTACTGATCAGAGATCAGCAGAGCTTATGCCGTGGTGCGTCGTCCGTCCGTCTGTCCGTCCGTCTGTCTGTCCGTAAACATTTTTTTGTAGCGACTACTCCTCTGAAACTACTGATTGGATTTTCATGAAACTTTACAGAAATGTTGCCCATGAAGTCTAGTTGATCCTAGCAAAAATTCATGTTGATGTGAAATCCAAGATGGCCGCCAGATCTAAAAATTGGTTTTTAAAAAACAAGTTTGTAGCGACTTCTTCATGAAAACTATAAGTGATATTGATATGGGACTTTTTCTAAAATGATCAGCATGACATGATGTTGGTCCTTGACAAAAATTATTTTGATTTGATATTAAACATGGCTGGCAGCGGCCATATTTGTTTACATATAGTTACATAGTAAATAATTTCAGCGACTACTCCTCTGAAACTACTTGAAGGATTTTCATGAAACTTCACAGAAATGTTGCTCTTGATGTGTAGTTGATCCTAACAAAATTTCAGGTCGGCCCGAAACTCAAGATGGCCACCATGGCTAAAAATAGATTTTTTAAAAACAAATTTGTAGCGACTACTTCTTAAAAACTATAAGTGATATTGATATATATAAGATTTTTTCTAAAATGATCAGTTTGACAGGATGTTGGTCCTTGTTGAAAATTATTTTGATTCAACATTAAACATGGTTGCCAGTGGCCATCTTTGTTTACATAGAGTTATATATGAAAACGTCTAACGACTACTTTGAAATTAATTGAGAGATTTTCATGAAACTTCACAGGAATGCTGATCTAGCTTTCAGAACCTGCCATTAGAGCTTCAAGGTCATTGACCTCTTGTTTGAGTGGTTATGTCGCTTTTTGCAACTTTGAAAATGTACTTGCTGACCAAATTGACACTGGTTAGTGCCATCGCAATCTCACGTTTTAATTATTATTTTTTTGTTTGCTAACCAAACTTTGTGCAAACCTCACATATTTGATCTTGTTTTCTCGCTTTCTCACTATATTCTACAATTAAATAAACACAAGGATTGCTAGCATAACCTCACTATTTTAGCTCGTTTTCACGAGATTGCGAAATAAATCTTCCATTCTCGCCCTCTTCTACATTGAAAAAAATCGCGAGAATTACGTGAAGTTTGGGTTAGCAGACCTCGCGTTTTTTTCTCCAATGTACCTGAGGCCGAAAATGGGAAGAATATATCTTATTCTCACGAACTCTTAAAAATGAAATCGCGAGGTTTGCACGAAGTTTGATTTGCAATCTTCAGGTTTTTTCATTGTCGAATAGGGCGATATAAAATCGCGATGTTTACCCGAAGTGTGATTTGCAATCCTTTAGTTTTTTTCATTGTAGAATAATGCGAGATTGCAAGATTTATTTCGTATTCTTTCAATCTCGCAAAATTTAAAATGCGAGATCACGATGGCCCTAACAGGATTCCGTACACAGGCACTATGACTGGTCACTCGTATTTGGCACAGACCTAATAACAAATATTTATTAATATGTCTGTGTATTTGGAGATGGCATGAGAATATTTTACACACAGTTATGAAACATTACTAGTGGCGTTGGCCTTGAGAGGCCTTGTTGAATGAAAGTCAAACATTCGCCAGAGAGGTTACACAATGACATTTCTAACTCGTACATGTGTGTGGTTTATAGCATCATTAAGTGCGAAAGTGTTAAAGGTCACTTCAAGCTTTGTATGATGAACCACTCACTGATCGACTGCCACGATGTTGCAAACCTTTCTGAACGAATTTTATCACGTTTTAATGGCATACACTGAAACATGGCTTGGCCTCATTAGCCTGTCCTGGCCTGGCCTGGCCTGGCCTAAGATAAATTGGTCCCTTGGGGCTAGTTTAGGTCAGGCCAAGGAGTCATGGGTTCAAAACTGGGGTCAATGTTTGCTATTCAAGGTCATTTATGTTATTTCTACACGGTCAGTGGCTCACGTTAAGGTTAGCACCTCTCTCATGGGACAATGCAGCTGTACGGAGTATGTTAGGAATTGTACACCTTGTGAGGGTCATTCAGAAATAATAATTTGATAGTTATCATGTTGAAGCAACACATTTTTGTCTTCATATGATAAAATGCAACCAGTTTATGATGTAATGGAAACATGTTTTTATTAATGTGAAATAGACAATTTGAAGCAACACATTTTTGTCTTCATATGATAAAATGCAACCAGTTTATGATGTAATGGAAACATGATTTTATTAATGTGAAATAGACAATTGACATGAAATAATGGAAACAATTATAATTTCTAAGCAAGTAACTTCAAGCGCTTAATGCAACAATCACATGATTATAGCATTTAAAACATATTCCTTTTTGTTGTTGGCATAATTACAGTGCGTTTTATATTTTGAACTTTGAACAAGTTCGCATGAACCAAATGCATATGAAGTTGCAATCCTCAGGAACAAGCCACTACACAATACAATTATAACACAATACAAACATATTTAGTTCATATACACATATATACATGTATATATATATATTGGCTCATACAATTGTGTTTTTTTTTATTTTTCTACATTATATCTGTTTATTCATGAACCTGTATATGGCTGGATTGTATTTTGAATCATGAAACTTAAAACTATTAGAATCAATTATTATTTTTCAACAAATGTGCACATGCGTATTTTAGTTTTTTTAAGAAAATATAAGCGGATTTGCTTATATACTCATCTTCTGTTTTATAATGCATTATACTTATATGCATGTATAACAGTCTATTAAACCATCAAATGTGAGTGACAGGAAAGCATGCTAGTGTTGCAGAATAATGGGCAATTATCTTAGTATGTGGTCATTATTGGCCATGCACTTGTCGGCAAAGTTGATACACACAAGAAGTACTGTATTTATATGCATAAAAAGTGTAGAAGACGTAATGAATTAACGTATGGTTTTATATTTAAAATCAACATACAATTGTATGTTAACCTATAAAGTCCATGATGCTAGTTTATGCAGCTAATAAATGCAAAGTAAATCAAGATTTTCCCTCAATAAATGCCTTTCTTGTTGTCGTTGTTTTTAGCTTAAAGATACATCTCTAGTTTAAAGAGTCATCTCGCTAGCTTAACGGGACATCTCTCTAGCTTAAAGGGACATATCTATAGCTTAAAGAGGTATCTTTCTGACATCTAAAGAGACATTTCTCTAGCTCAAAAGGACATCTCTCTAGCTTAAAGGGACATCTCTCTAGCTTAAAGAGACATCTTTCTAGTTTACAGAGACATCTCTCTAGTTTAAAGAGACATCTCTATAGCTTAAAGAGATACCTCTCTAGCTTAAAGGGACATCTCTGTAGCTTAAAGAGACATCTTTATAGATTAAAGAGACATCTCTAGTTCAAAGAAAAATCACTATAGTTTAAAGAGACATCTCTCTAGTTTAAAGAGTCATCTCTCTAATTTAATCTATAGCTTAAAGAGACATCTTTCTAGATTAAAGAGACATCTCTCTAGCTTAAAGGGACATATCTATAGCTTAAAGAGACGTCTTTCTGACATCTAAAAAGCTCAAAAGGACATCTCTCTAGCTTAAAGGGACATCTCTCTAACTTAAAGAGACATCTCTCTAGTTTAAAGAGAAATCACTCAAGCTTAAAGAGACATCTCTCTAGTTTAAAGAGAGACATCTTTCTAGCTAAACGAGACATCTCTGTAGCTTAAAGAGACATCACTCTAGTTTAAAGAGAAATCACTCTGGTTTACAGAGACATCTCTCTAGATTAAAGAGACATCTCTCTGGCTTTAAAGGACATCTCTCTAGCTTAAAGAGACGTCTTTCTAGTTTAAAGGGTCATCTCTCTAGCTTAAAGAGCCATCTTTCTAGTTTACAGAGACATCTCTCTAGTTTAAAGAGACATCTCTATAGCTTAAAGAGATATCTCTCTAGCTTAAAGAGTCATCTCTATAATTTAAAGAGGCATATTCTAGCTTAAAGGGACATCTCTGTAGCTTAAACAGACATCTCTCTAGTTTAAAGAGAAATCACTCTAGTTTAAAGAGACATCTCTCTAGTTTAAAGAGACATCTTTCAAGCTGAAAGGGACATCTCAGCAGCTTAAAGAGACATCTTTCTAGTTTACAGAGACATCTCTCTATCTCTCTAGCTTGAAGGGACATCTCTCTAGCTTAAAGAGACGTCTTTCTAGTTCGAAGAGACATCTCCCTAGTTGAAAGAAGCATATTTCTAGCTTAAAGGGACATCTATGTAGCTTAAAGAGACATCTCTCAAGTTTAAAGAGGCATCTCTCTACTTTAAAGAGACATCTTTCTAGCTGAAAGGGACATCTCTGTAGCTTAAAGAGACATCTATCTAGCTTAAAGAGACATCTCTCTAGTTTAAAGAGAAATCACTCTAGTTTAAAGAGACATCTCTATAGTTTAAGGAGACATCTTTCTAGCTTAAAGAGACATCTCTGTGGCTTAAAGAGACATCTTTCTAGTTAACAGAGACATCTCTCTAGCTTAAAGAGACATTTCTCTAACTTAAAGAGACATATCTCTAGAGTTTAAAGAGACATCTCTCTATCTTAAAGAGACATCTCTCTAGTTTTAAGAGACATCTCTCTAGCTTAAAGAGACATCTTTGCATAAATCGCATAAACCGCTTGGCTGATTTTAACTAAACTTCACATGGATGATCCTGAGGTCATTGCTGTCAAATTTATACGAATTAGGACAATGCGACAGCCAAGATGGCCGCCATTACCATATGGTCAAAACAGCTTATTATCAAGAACCACTGAACATATTTTGACAGTTTTTCTTCATTAATGATTGCCAAGACTATATAAAGTGTCCAAATGAAGTTCCCAGGGTCAACAAAACAGATGTTTTGAACAACTTACCGGTAAAACACTTTTTTTTCTCTGAAACCACACGGCACATAGCTCTCATATATTACATGTAGCATCAGCTTTTGATCTTCTATCAAGTTTGTTCAAATGGTGACCCTGGGGTCAAACCTGGCCCCGCCCCAGAGGTTACAATGTTTTGCATAGACATATAATCAACAGTTGCTCCCAACAAGGGTAGAGACAAGTAAATGTTGCATTTTATTGACTTAAAACATATTATTTTACTGAAAATCATAAATTGGCTCAGTGGTGCCATTGGTAGACCAAAGCGGCAGACCCTGTTCTAAAATAGTTTTGAAATATGGAATCTTATAGACAAAACAAAACTCATTTTTTCTCTCATTACTATCAACATAACATGATATAATCTTTCCCTAAACAGTTATTTAATTAAAGATTCCATAGTTTTCGAACGAAAGCAATATATGCAAAATCACTCTGAAATAAAGTTTAAATGTACATGCTTTAGAATAATAAAGAACTCGGATTTAATAGTGGTTTGATGATCCCAGCAATCATTCATTATTGTAACTTGTTTACAATTCTAGGGAGCTGACCCTGATCTGACCAGACAGAACCCATTAATGTCCCATCACCTTGAACTACATTTAGAGTTACAAGGTGATTATAATTCGGCCAAATAGTTATATAGTAAAGCAATACGATAGCAACAGGACACGCTTTTAAACACTTAAATATTTTCATTGTTTAAGGCTCTTCAAGCAAATCACAGCTATCTAATATTGACCTTCGTTTTTAAGGTCGACTAGTATTCTAACTTTCATGTGCTGTTTAACATTTGCCACCAACACGTTGCATAAACTAACGGTTATTACCACTTTTCAACGTGTCTTGGTCATGTGAAAATCTATTCAAATAAGACACAAAGGTCATTATATCCCACATTAATCTTATTTTTAAATATGGTTAACATAATTTACTTTTATGACTAAACAATGAAGGCCAAACTAACCAAATTTTGTAAAATGAGTTGTGCACCTTGAAAATTGTCACCGGAGGACCATTTTCAAAGATTTTAGATATGGTAACCTTGAAATTCAGTTTTTAATGTCAGAATATAAAAATGCCCATTGTTGAGGTAAAAGGACAGCTATGCTAAGGTTTGACCTAATAGCTTTTATAGTTTTCGCGTAATCAATGTGGTAAAACAAATTCAAAGTGAAATAAAAAAAGATCATATCAACCAACATCTGTTGATATCAGTTGCTATCATAATTAAAAGCACACATTTGAATGTGAACACTGCCTCTATTAAAATACCACATGCTCTTAGAATATACACCATTTGAGTTCCCAAGTGTATTGTGTTTTTGTTTATTGAAAATGCACCTGTATTTGTTTGTCCCATTAGTGGTCTCTTAATAAATATTTGACTAAAGTTCATTTCATCTGCCCATCTATATGCATCATTCATTATATCCATGGTATAATCCCATTATATATACAATAAAAAGTATGTATTACCAACCCCTTAGGTAATATATGCAATCAAATGCTATATAGAGTATATTACACTACACATCCTACCATCCAGCAACCCATCCACCCTACCAAAATGGAACCACTCACCCTTTCAACCATCCATCCACCTATCCATTTGCCCACTACCTATTCAATTTTATTTACCATCCATCCACCATCTCACCTTTCCAAAAATATTGTACCAACATATCCTTAACTTATTTATTTAATCATTATCATTGCATAAATATATTGTTGTATATCCTGCCATTCATTTATAAACCACTCAATCGTATTATCAATTTCAAACATTAATTTATTTTATTATTCATATCATCCTTATATATTATTGTATGCCCATTTGCACAAGTTTATGTTCCTTCCTTCTACACGTTAAGCATTGACATAGCATAACCAATGCTAATTCAATCTAATCAAATATAGTTATCTGAAGTTTAGACCTTTGTGAATGCCCCTCATTGTGAAGTTGGTCAATCGACCTGACTAAGGACGATGACCTGGAACAATAACAATTAAGGTAAACAAGTTTTAGGCCAGGCCAGGCCAATGAGGCCAGGCTAGTTAGGCCAAGCCATGTTTCAGTGTATGCCCGTTTTAATCAGCACTGGTGAATTGCTAATGGGTCGTTAGACAAAGGTCGGTTTTATTAGGCCAACAGTGCTTCGTTAGAAAAATAATATTTGTCTCGAGAATATGTGTCTGTGTTCGAATGAAATTCGTGTCCCAACATGTGGGGATATGTCCCGAAGAAACCGAAAAATCGTCTCCCTTTTGGTGTGAGGACCAATACTGGTCGTATCGCAATGTGTGATTCTTTGCTAATAAAAGGAAGGTGTTTGGATCTGTCCCGGAGTGCAAATCTCTGCTAATAAAAGGAAGCAATCATGTGGGGACATGTCCTGAGGAAACCGAGAGATCCTCTCTCTTTTGGTGTGGGGACCCGCAACCGTCCCTATATCCTACTCTCAGAAGTAATGTCATCGGGAGCAATAAAAACGATCCACAGTGGTCAATGGGAGGGAGGTAACCGTGATACTATATGAATGAGAGAGTTTCGTGTAATAGGTTCGGCGAAATGCAAATCTCTGCTAATAAAAGGAAGCAATCATGTGGGGACATGTCCTGAGGAAACCGAGAGATCTCTCTCTTTTGGTGTGGGGACCCTCAACCGTCCTCATATCCTACTCTCAGATGTAATGTAACTGGGAGCAATAAAAACGATCCACATTGGTCAATGGGAGGTAACCATGATACTATATGAATGAGAGAGTTGTGTGTAACAGGTTCGGGTCCAGATAATCGGTTTGAGTGCATGGTCCTCACATGAACGGTCGAATCGTCTCGAGAGATCGAGAGAGAGAGAGAGAGAGAGTTGCACATATTCATGTTTATTTAAAATTCTCCTGTCATGCTTTGTTTCATGAGCATGTTTATTTAAATCGAAATCAATACACAACAATAGGTATTTACAATCCACACATTTCAATATCTATGAAAAGCGATAATACGATCTTATTTAATGACGTAGAAAACTTTGAACAGGTAAATTAAACCACAGGTAAATATCTGGCAATAGTTGTGCAGCTATACAATTCAGATTTACCTCATTTCCCCGTGCAGTCTCGCTGTGGTAAAAGTAGTATCTACGTCATGCAGATAATACTTATATTTACATACAACTTAGTAGCGGTTTTCAATATATGTTTCTATCCGAGACTCTCAAGAAATGTTCATATGATGTTTAAGAGTTAAAGTTGTCCATTGATAATACTAAAAAAAGGGTGACCATTCATCTTTAATAGCAATAAATACCATAAAATTCAATATATCACTAAAATTAAGTATTCATTAAATGTGCAACATGATTTCCCTTAATCCTCCACTACTCATATGACAGAAAATATAAAACACAACTATTTATATTTTTTGGTGTAAGTCGCAGGACTGACCGACTGTACGTACTATTTAATTCACAATACTTTTACAACCCATACAATCTAAATTCAATCATCATTTCAATAACATTTATCTGAACCCTTACTAATTTTAATGTTATATCAACTGTTATTATAACATAAAATACAACTTGCCCCGAGTCCAATGACTCGTAATGATAATTTTTCAATAAATAATTTACAATATTCTCTGACCCCAAGTCACGTGACTCCCAGTCAGGCACATCTAATCCTGAGTCAAGTGACTCTCCATTAGATTTACAAACTTCTTAACCACGAGTCACACGACTCGCGCTCATACATCTTCTTCTGAGTCCAGTGACTCAATTATATTTGAATCCAGTGATTCTATATTATATTCCTGAGTCCAGTGACTCTAAATTCTATTTGTGAATCCAGTGACTCAATTATATTCTGAATCCAGTCAGTGACTCAATTCTACATATAATTTACAATACTTTTACAACCCATACAATCTAAATTCAAATCATCATCTCAATAACATCATTTATCTGAACACCTTACTAATCTCAGTGTTATATCAACTGTTATTGTAACATAAAATACAACTTTCTCCGAGGCTAATGACTCATAATGATAATTTTACAAAAATTAATTTACAATATTCTCTGACCCCGAGTCACGTGACTCCCAGTCAGGCACATCTAATCCTGAGTCAAGTGACTCTCCATTAGATTTACAAACGTTTTAACCACGAGTCACACGACTCGCACTCCTACATCTACTTCTGAGTCCAGTGATTCAATTCTGTTTGAATCCAGTGACTATGTTATATTCCTCAGTCCAGTGACTCTAAATTCTATTTGTGAATCCAGTGACTCAATTATATTCTGAATCCAGTGACTCAATTCTACATATAATTTACAATACCTTTACTACACATACAATCTAAATTCAAATCATCATCTCAATAACTTCATTTATCTGAACACCTTACTAATCTCAGTGTTATATCAACTGTTATTGTAACATAAAATACAACTTTCTCCGAGGCAAATGACTCAAAATGATAATTTTACAAAAAATAATTTACAATATTCTCTGACCCCGAGTCACGTGACTCCCAGTCAGGCACATCTAATTATGAGTCAAGTGACTCTCTATTAGATTTACAAACGTCTTAACCCCGAGTCCTCACGACTCGCACTCATACATCTACTTCTGAGTCCAGAGACTCAATTCTATTTTGAATCCAGTGACTCTAAATTATATTTCTGAGTCCAGTGACTCTAAATTCTACTTCTGAGTCCAGAGACTCTCAATTATATTTCTGAATCCAGTGACTCACGTCTACATATAGTTCACAATACTTTTGCAACACATACAATCTAAATTCAAATTATCATCTCAATAACATCATTTATCTGAACACCTTACTAAGTTATATCAACTGTTATTATAACATCAGATACATCTCACAATAATCCTTTTACAATTCTCTGACCCAAATCACGTGACTCCCAGTCAGGCACATGTAATCCTGAGTCAAACGACTCTTCATTAAATTTACAAAACTTTTTAGTTACACGACTTGCATTCATATACATCTACTTCTGAGTCTAGTTATTCTCAATTTTAATTCTGAATCCAGTGTTATTATAAACACCTTGCATGAACCATGCAAAACTTCAAAATATGAATCAATTCAATATATAAAATTAATATATCTTATCTATTACAAATTCACTTAAACCTTTTAATTTCCTTAAAATAAATTTTACGTCTATAGTCGGCCGTACCTTTGACTGAATGCCTAACACATTCCTTTGTTCGTTGCACGTGCACTAACTGCAACGCCACCTATGATTACTTTTATATCAAGGGAAAGTAATTTTCATCTAATTCTTTCACAATCAAACGTTGAAAATTACATGTGTCATTCTATTTAATTTAATTTAAATTAAATTGTAAGCATGATATCTTGGCGTTACGCACTGTATCAGTGTATAGGAAATATATCGTTAAAATGTAATTGCAATTAAATGCCGTGAAATTCAATATATAATACCACATTTAAGCATTCATTAAATGTGCAACATGATGTATTGTTACGTTTAAGGTAGGCAACCCCTAATGGTCAATATTTTGAAAATGTTAAATCTTGTTATTCTTTTAAATACATATCCTTTGGTGGATGTTTAGGCAGAATTTTATTAAATTTTACCGCGTATTAAAAATAATATTGGCATTTATATTGGTATACCCCTAGTTCTGCTAAATAGCTAAAATATGGCGAACACCGACGAAGGATTAATGACAATTTCTCAATCATTTTTAAGAGTTTATTTAAATGTAAGCATTCAGGAAGTACAGTAGACAATAGAGAACCATAATATCTAATTTAAATTCTAAATAACATAAAGATAAACTTAGATATGACAAGAAAGCTTCCTAATTTTCTCTGAAACATTCCGCATTTTAAAAGTTGAGCTCACTGACCGAGCAAAGTAAATGTGATTTTTCACGTTATACATGTATAATACTGGGGCAGTTTATAATCACTACATATATTTTATCTATACCTTCAACTAGACAACAAATCAAAAAAAAAAAATTTTACCGTCTAGATCTTGTATAATATCAAGTTTTGTCTTGACGCGGCAAAATTAAAAAGAAGTAAAAAATCCACACAAAAATGGCCAATTGATAATATTTTGCTATATATTGTTCTTTTTCAACAAAATATATTTTGAAATTACATGAATTCAAAATTAATGTTATAACCAGATAGTTAACATTTAAATGGTTTAAAAATTATTAGTATTTAATGGTTATAACATATCCAGATGAAGGCTTGTCCAGTGAAAATAGTACTGATCGCTAACAGCAATTACCTAGATTACAGTGACACAATTTGACACATGCTTTCATGTTAGTGTTTAATATATTAATACCAGTTATAATTTTATTTTTATACTGCTTTCTTAATTAATATCTGCTTAAAATAACATCTGCTTAAAATAAGTCTGGTACAAGATTGCACAAGATCTGTGAAAGGATTTTGCCCGGAGTCTGAGATTTTTCAAGTGCATATAAAAACACAAAACACTTTCAATTGTTAATTTTACACATTTAAAGGAATATTTTTAAGATACAATTAAACAATAAAAGCATAAATATATTGAAACAATAAAGCATATAGAGGACTGAGAAATGTCTCTTTAACTCTTAGACTGCTAAGGGCAACTTCAACAGTCTTTGCAGCCAGTGTAAGCCCAGATCAGCCTGCGAGTAAGGCTATTCAGGGTTTACACTGTCTGGCTGCTCATCAGTCATTTAACCAAAACACCCCATTGTAACATAAAAGGAATGGTCTTAATTTAAAGAAAGGACAGTCCATTATTCATTCATAGCGGGCTAAGGGTAAAATATGCTAGAAGCGCCTGAATCGCAGACCCATGTCCATACCAGTGTCACAGTGTCATTAAAACATTATTTCTCTTGTATTTTTAAAAATTCAACTAATTTTCAAATTTGGTATCACTGTCTCCAAGACTCGTTTAGTATTTGTTACTCTTGGCTGTCCTTCATTATTCTTCACCGTAAATGTTACGTATTCAGTAAACCATCTTCAACTTCACGGTTAACGATTGTCCTCAGATGGCAAAGTTTCAATCCTGAACCTGCAATATTATCAGCAGTTGCGCGTTTACAAACACCTTCAGCAACTAAAATATCTAGAGTTCTAACATTGTTTCCTTTCTCACGATTAAATATGAGGGAGTTATATAAAGCATTAGGTGTACAACTGTATTTAGTCAGTTGATTACTTGACAAATGAGTAAATGAGATAAGTTTTCCCAAAGCCCTAACATCTTTAATTGCAGTGTGAGCCCCATACGTTGTCTGAAGTAAATCCGAAACTAAATCTTCTTGTTTATATGAAGCCCGGCCAGAAAAGACCTTCTTGAAAACGTTCAATGCATCGATACATGTAAGTCCAGTCACACATGTAAAGAATCTCGAAATAAAGTTGACACTTACCAATGTAGAGATAAGCACAGGAAATTCAAATCTCGTGCAACAAGGAATACATTTGAGTACTTGTCCAGTCATTCACACAACTTCTCCAGTGCTTTCTGGATGGAGACGGGTTCAACATTATTGCCATTAACAGTCATACTGAACCATTTATAGCTATTCCTGTAACCTGCTGATCACTAGTTGTAATAGTCACTTAGGAACCACATACTCGTTGAAAGTTGCGCCAGAATCTAGTTCCGTTGCTGATATCTGAGTGATGTGAGGCATCTGACTACCACAAACTGAAAATAGTTATAAACATCAGATATTGATATATTAATGCAGACTGCAGCTCATTATCTGTCGAACCAGGCAAGTCAATTGGTAAAGCGTCCGAATCCTCAGCTCGGCCAAATTCTTTGTGATGATTGGAACAAAGACAGTATGTCCATCACATAGTGCTGATACATGTGTCGGTAAGGTGTCATTTACTTGCGAATAATTTGTACTTATTCAACCCAAGAAAACATTGTTAGGTTAATTGACCGCTGTACATAGCTGATAAACAGTGTTAAATCCAAAACACACTCATGCAGCTCACTACATGTCTAAGATAATAGTTGATGTATTTCAATCATTGCATTTTGCATGGTTTTATTCCTAAATATAATCAAAATTAAAAAAAAAATTAAAAAAATAAAATAAAAACTGAATAGATGAATAAAAAAAAAATTTAAATTATAAGAAAAAAATACTGACCGACCGACGGACACAGTGACATGGGATAGTGTCAACATGTCACCCTCACCAACATTATTTATATAATAACAAATGCGTACTATGTTAGATTAAGTCGACTTAAAGCTCCATTTGATTAACTTTTTTATTACATTTCTATGCGTGAAAGATCGAGATTTCTCAGTGCAAGAATATTTATAATCGCTAAATATTAATAACTAACTCAGAACACAATAATAACTAACGTTGCTAACTCAGAAAACGATAATAACAAAAGTTGCGACGTCGAGTCGTGACGTCAATAAAGTGTTGCTGACGTCGATGTCATCAGCCGATAACGTTCAATAATGTGAATATTTGTTTGAAAAAACGTAATTTAAAATGTAATAAATAGATTATTTAACTGCTTGGATCGATTATTGGGTAATCATGCACTTGCGGGTTAACGTGCTTTGTTTTTCACTCAATCGCGTGCGCTCATTTGTGGAAAGAACCACACATCTAGTCGTCTACCACTCTTGAAGGATTTCCATATAATCGATACCAGCAGTTAAATAATCTCTATATATTATGATTTTTTTTCCATTTTGAAATGTAAAGCCTGAAAACATTAATGCACCTTTGATTTAGAAAGTGCAACCATACTTACATGTTAAACTGTCAAAGCCTCGCTTGTGCCAAGCTGTGTCAATGGCACAGGACATACCACTTCTTGTCTTACATGGAAATTTCAGTGAAAGCGCTACAGACTCAGGGTTTCCAGGTGTATTTTAGCTGAAATTGATTCATTTATTATTATATATCTGACATGGTAACTTAAACTGAAAAATAGTGAAATACTGAACAGTTTGGTTTATATACTAATATAGATAAACAACACTTAAAGGAACAATGTCCGTAACTTTTAGCTTTAATACAAAACACACACTAATTATGTTCACAAACATTACACACTAAACATTATTGAATATTTACTAATTAAAAGCAAGATTGTTTGACGGAATTCAATCGCTGTACAAAAAAAGAAAAAACGTTTCAGGCGCTTGAACTCGCAGCCCGAACTAAAATTACGCTCGCAGTAATAATAGCGAGTGTGAGCGTGAAGTAGTCGATATCGCTCCCGACTGAGCTAACCGGGCTATACATATTACGCAATACATACTATGGTGAAAACCTAATGCACTAATGGAAGTCACGTGATCGCCGAAAAGGTAAATATTGTGGGTCCCACTTTATTTACAAATAATAATTAAAGCTTCTTTTTTTTCAAACTCACGAATGTATTACTACAGACTTCTTAGGGTCTATGTTCATGTTTTCATGTATACATTTCACTGAATAAAAATCAGACTGTTATTTGGTTATCCTCAATATATGCTTACTTACGGACAATAATAAGTTAATTGTAAAAAATATGGTAAGAACAGGCCACCTATTTGCTCAGAAGCTAGAAAGTTTTAATTGTTTTGCTGTCAGTTTGAAACATGATAGTGTCAAATATGGAAATAAATTGTGCCGGTATGGATCAAAAACCGGTATTAATGATATTGCTACCAGTGTGGACCCAGATCAGCCTGCATGCAACCGGGAATTCTCTGTGCAGGGTTTACACTTTTCGCCATTAGGTAAGAATTACTGCATTCTGTAGCAAACTGTGTGGACCTTGATCAGGTTGTGGGTAGGCTGACCTGGGTACACACTGGTCACAAATTATGTCATTAATATACCTGTTTTGCTGTCTACTGGCTCAATACATCATGCTAGATTTGGCTGGAAAATTATACTAGGTCTGGTGATAATTTTTTTTATTTATTAACTAATACGTTTAAATACCTGTTCCAAGGAATGATGGAGCAAGCGTACCATTGCACAAGCGTACCGGGAGCAAGCGTACCACTTTCCGAGAGCAAGCGTACCACATATATAAATATATAGTGATTCATTGGTATATCAATTATCTAGTATATCGAATATAAAACATAATGGATCATTGATAATAAGCAGTGAAATTATCAATTTATTGATAATATATTCATATTTAAGTGAATGCCGAGGTAAATGATGAAAAAAAAAATTGTATGTGCATGATGTGTATGCATGACTATATTCTCATTATTTATGGTACTTTTAAGCATCCAATGAGTGAAGAAAAGAACAACTAATTAATTAGTAATTAATTGTTTGAATTATACACGCTCAGACGGACGCGCAAACGCATGTTTCATTTTGATACACGCGCAATGAAACACAAACACGAACAAACATTTCAATGAGTGAATAAGTGGACGCTCATAAATGATATAAATAAAATATAAGATCGCTGTATCGGCATTCACTCCAGACTTAGCCACAACGAATGATGTCTAAGCCTACAGAATGTAAGAATGTAAATATCTTTCATGTATGTTCAAATGTTCTGTTTTAAGAATGTAAATATCTTTTATTTCTGTCATGAATGTAAAGCGTCTTGTACATGTTGTATGTAAAACTTTATATTTGTCTTCTATATCTGCTTTAATATTTTAATGATAAAATTGCTAATTGATGAAATAAAATAAATTATATCTTCAAATGTTCTGTTTAAGAAAGTAAATATCGTTCATGTATGTTCAAATGTTCTGTTTTAAGAAAGTAAATATATTTTATTTCTGTCTTGATTGTAAAGCGTCTTGTATGTAAAACTTTATATTTGTCTTCTATATCTGCTTTAATATTTTAATGATGAAATTGCTAATTGTTGAAATAAAATAAATTATATCTTCAAATGTTCTGTTTAAGAATGTAAATATCGTTCAAATGTTCTGTTTTAAGAAAGTAAATATCTTTTATTTCTTATATGTAAAACTCTATATTTGTCTTCTATATCTTTATTTGTTGTGTATATATAAATGTAAATAAAACTACTAAAAAATAAAACAAGCGTGTGATAAATTATTCATATTCCCTTATAAAAATTATCTCACCATGCAATTATCATGCAATTATCACCATTATAATCATCAAGTCGCAGTGCAAACCACAAACAAATTAGCACCTATGTTACCACTATATATCCTATCCATGGGACGCTTGCTCATAAAATGGTACGCTTATACGCTGGTACGCTTATGTAATGGTACGCTTGCTCCTGCATCGGTTCCAAGTTTTGTATTTTCTACAAAACAAGGCATTCCAGATTTCTTCCGGCGGTATGTTTTGCCATATGGAACACAATTCACATGACCACAATCACTATTCTGACAAACAACATCCAGTCCTTTCTTCATTTCGCCGACAACGTTGTGGTATGTAAATTGTAAGTGGCACTAGCCCAGTTCGATAACACGTCGACCCTCTCGCTGCACAGTTTTTGCCAGCTTAATGTGTTCGTCACCCAAACAATTGCTTATTTTACACTGTTTTTATCACACACGGAACCAACACAGTAATTATCATCCACATTCACATTAACTCGCTTACACTTTCGCTGTCCATGTGTTTTTTTGACAAATTTCCCCCGTTTGTTTCTGAAAAACTTTTCTGCGTCAGCCATTTTGTGACTTCAATGACGTCACACAATTGGAAAACACCACCGCGTTTCTATTTTAAGACGGCTCACGATCATTTACGATGTTTAACGAAAGCGGTTACGATAAATGGATACTACCTTAATTGCAATTAAATTAAATGTGAGATATCACTACATTTACGTATTCATTATATGTGCAATGTGATGTGTCATTACATTTAATTTGAATTAATAAATATCATTAAATCGTAAGTTTAATATCTTAGGAGTTATTTTTGTACATGAAATATCGTTACATTTAATTGCAATTTAATTCCACCAAATTCAGTATGAAATACCACCGCTAGATTTAAGCCATCACTAAATGTGCATCATGATGTATTGTTACTTTAATTGGGATTAACTGCTCTATCTTTAAGTGTAATTAAATTATTTCATGCAGTGGAGTCGAGACAGTTCCTGTTCGTTTGGCAGAATGACGTTCTCGAGTGTGAGTGGAGACTTTTACTGTTCGTTTGGCAGAACGACAGTCCCGAGTGTGAGTCGAGACTGTTCCTGTTCGTTTTTTTAGAATGACGATCTCGAGTGTGATTCGAGACGTTCCTGTTCGTTTGGTAGAATTACGTTCTCGTTTGTGAGTAGAGACTGTTCCTGTTATTTTGGCAGAATGACGTTCTCGAGTGTGATTCGAGACTGTTTCTGTTCGTTTGGCAGAATGACGTTCTCGAGTGTGAGTCGAGACTGATCCTGTTCGTTTGGCAATATGACGTTCTCGAGTGTGATTCGAGACTGTTTCTGTTCGTTTGGCAGAATGACGTTCTCGAGTGTGAGTCGAGACGGTTCCTGTTCGTATTTTTAGAATGACGTTCTCGAGTGTGAGTCGAGACTGTTCCTGTTCGTTTGGTAGAATTACGTTCTCGTTTGTGAGTAGAGACTGTTCCTGTTCGTTTGGCAGAATGACGTTCTCGAGTGTGATTCGATACTGTTTCTGTTCGTTTGGCAGAATGACGTTCTCGTGTGTGAGTCGAGACTGATCCTGTTCGTTTGGCAATATGACGTTCTCGAGTGTGATTCGAGACTGTTTCTGTTCGTTAGGCAGAATGACGTTCTCGAGTGTGAGTCGAGACGGTTCCTGTTCGTTTGGCAGAATGACGTTCTTGAGTGTGAGTCGATACTGTTCCTGTTCGTTTGTTCGTTTGGCAGAATGACGTTCTCGAGTGTGATTCGAGACTGTTTCTGTTCATTTGGCAGAATCACGTTCTCGTGTGCGAGTCGAGACTGTTTCTGTTCGTTTGGCAGAATGACGTTCTCGAGTGTGAGTCGAGACTGTTCCTGTTCGTTTGGCAATATGACGTTCTCGAGTGTGATTTGAGACTGTTTCTGTTCGTTTGGCAGAATGACGTTCTCGAGTGTGAGTCGAGACGGTTCCTGTTCGTTTGGCAGAATGACGTTCTCGAGTGTGAGTCGAGACTGTTCCTGTTCGTTTGTTCGTTTGGCAGAATGACGTTCTCGTGTGCGAGTCGAGACTGTTCCTGTTCGTTTGTCAGAATGACGTTCTCGAGTGTGATTCGAGACTGTTCCTGTTCGTTTGGCAGAATGACAGTCTCAAGTGTGAGTCGAGACTGTTCCTGCTCGTTTGGCAGAATGACATTCTCAATTGTGATTAGAGACTGTTTCTGTTCATTTGGCAGAATGACGTTCTCGAGTGTGAGTCCTGACTGTTCCTGTTCGTTTGGCAGTATGACGTTCTCGAGTGTGATTCGAGACTGTTCCTATTCGTTTGGCAGAATGAAGTTTTCGAGTGTGACTCGAGACTGTTCCTATTCGTTTGATAGAATGACGTTCTCGAGTGTGAGTCGGGATTATTCCTTTTCATTTAGTAGAATGACGTTCTCGATTGTGAGTCGGGAATGTTCCTGTTCTTTCGGAAGAATGACGTTATCGGTTGTGAATCGAAGATTTTCATGTTCCTTTGGAAGAAATATGTTTTCGTTATCATTGTCTCAGGACAAAAAATTAGACAACTGTCATCGAAAAGTAGGTTTAAGTTTTTGTGTCAAGAATAAAACATGAAATAAACATGAGTCCCAAGAGGGCCTGTATCGCTCTACTTGATATATGGAGTCCATGGTGGGGAGGGGTGGGGTGGCGGCGATAGAAGGATTGTGTGTCAGATATGATATTATCAAACTAGTTTTTTATAAAATATCTTCAATTACCAATATATAGGGGGAAGGATGTATTTGGCTCAAGTTTGGCTAGCATTAAAACAAATCAAACTTTCGTTATTATAAACACTCGAACCAAGTTTGACATGTGACCCAGGGATGGTGCCAAATTTGATTTCAGAGAAGAAGTGTTTTTAAGTTTGTAAGACTATGTAAAACATGTGATCCCGGGGATAGGGCCTAATCTGATTCAAGGGTCACCATTTAAACAAACTTTGCTGAATACCATTCTCGATTTTGCCATTATCAAATCTCGCTCTCGTTTTTCGCGAGATTTCGAGTTCGGGGTGTCTCAACACTAACTCTGTATAGTGAATATACAGTGTTTATTTGTTTTGCACACATTTTAGAGCGTATCGTGCAAATATATCATGCGAGTGCTGTTTCTAGTTGTGTTAGTAATATTAACTGTCAGAATATTGACCTTTTCTGGGTAAAATGGCTTTTTTATTGCCATTATAATGATACTTTGAAACCGAAAGTAGGTATATGTGTGTTACTCAAACGACCTGAATCCTCGTGTTTCATAAATTATTTAAAGTAATTAACTTTACTTATTACACTTAATTATATTCCACAAGCGAATATGTATCGCAAAAGTATTTTACTGTTGATAATTGTTACGGCATAGATAATATAAATAACAGAACTCTGCAAAATATTTTCAATTTCATTCATAAATCATAGGACCTACATATAGCCATGCCAAAAACAAGTAATTGAACAGTCGCTTATGTTGGGTTTTATTTGCATGTTGTTTATTGCAATCAAAAGATAAAGGGTTTCTCCAATAGTAATAATGCGCTACCCCGTGGCTAATTGGCTGTCCAAAGCAGGATGTTTGTTTAGATCAAAGAGGCCATAAATCACAAACACTGGCTGCGCGTGGTGTGGCTGCGCGTGGTGTGTTGACATCAGATATATACTATAATTGTGTCATATTTTAATTTGTGCATACGGCGAGGGTAAAAAAATAACTTCAGCTAACTGTTTTACTTTTCAATTTTATTTATAGTATGCATTTGTGAAACTAAACACATTACAAATAGATTACGTTCAGTCAGATTTGTCAAAAAAAAAGAAGTCTGTTACATGCTTGTTTGTTATTTAAATCAAAATTATGTATTTAATGTCACATTCCATATGTCTTGCAGATAAACGAACTTTTAAATCAATTTAAGAAACACAATACTTATGATCTTCGAATAACGCCAGGAACATCGACAATATTAGGCTACCTAGCTACTTTCGGTTTCAAAATATCATCATAATTACAAATAAACACCACATTTAACACCGGCAAATTCAATATCTGACAGTTCATATTAATAACATAACTACAAACAGCTTTCCCACGTTATACATAATACATGTATACATAAAATTGAAAATTAAAATAGTACACAATATATGATGTCAACACACCACGGGTAGCCAGTGTTTGTGATTTATGGCCTCTGATCTAAACAAACATCCTGCTTTGGACAGCCAATTAGCCACGGGGTACCGCATTATTACTATTGGAGAAACCCTTTATCTTTTGATTGCAATAAACAACCTGCCATAAACTCAACATTAGCAACTGTTCAATTAATTGTTTTTGGCATAGCTATATATCTATGTAGGTCCTATGATTTATGAAATCTTATACTGTGGTAGGAATAACAATATATTGCAGAGTCCTGTTAATTATTTTACATAATAATTGTCGTAACAATTACCAACAGTAAATGACTCTTTGCAATACATATTCGTTTGTGGAATATACTTTTATGAACATTATTTAAAGGAGAATTTATATACTTATGTTAAGTAGTGAATTTAAAACTCAGCATGCACAGTATTGGACTCTCAAACTACTGGTAGAAAAGATTAATATGAACCTTCCTATATAACTTGTTAAATCTAATTAAAATGCAGGGACTTACTTACACTCAAGAGATATGAAAACGCAACACGGGAATTTCCGCTATGTATTGTATATACTGCACACTTAATTGCACATAATGTTCCAAAGAAATCCCAAGATGTTTTTTAAAAAGAAAGTTGCAGTTAACTAGAGAAAGGACACAACTGTGATGTTGTAGACGTTTTAATCACACTACTCTTTGTAACAAGAACTTCATAAATGTTGAAGTAGCTCTTTGAAAAATTGAGCTAATTCAGTACTGTATTTAACGTAAATAGTTTGCAAAATGTTGCATCCTAAGTAATGCTCACATGATTGAGCCAAACGCGTACTCTATGAATAATGCAACATTGAAGGAATACTATTTGCTGTATTATTTGTTGTTTTAGTATTTTTTCCAAAAGGAAAGGTCTTACGTAGCCATGTACCATTCGATTAAAGCAGCATATTGTACATACAATATATCGCGGAAATTCCCGTGTTGCGTTTTCATATCACTTGAGTGTATTTAAGTGTAATATGTAAAGCTAATTACTTTAAATAATTCACGAAACGCGAGGAGTATGCTATTTGAGTAACCGTGGCGCACTTCTATATCTACTTTCAGTTTCAAGGTATCATTATAATGGCAATAAAAAAGCCATTTTACCCAGAAAAGGTCAATAGTCTGACAGTTTATATTACACACCTAGAAACAGCACTCGCATTATATTTTTGCATGATACATTCTAAAATGTGTCTAAAACAAATAAACACTGTATATTCACTATACAGAGCTAGTGTTGAGACACCCCTAAATCGAAATCTCGCGAAAAACGAGAGCGAGATTTGATAATGGCAAAAGGGTGAATACGTTGACGGCAAATACAAAATATTAAACCTCTGGCTCTTGTAGTATCAGAAAAGAAGATTTTTAAAAGTTTTTACCTAGTATGTAACTATATGTAAAACATGTCACCGTTGGGGTGGGGCCAAATTCGACCCCAGGGTCACCATTCAAAACAACTTGATAGAGTACGACCATAACTGAGTGTAAATACAAAATAATAAACCGTTGACTCCTGTAGTTTGTAGTTGCAGGCCAAATTAGACCCCAGGGTCACCATTTGAACAAACTGTTTAAAGGAACGTAAGCTGACAACAAATACAAAATATTAAACCATTAGCTCTTGTAGTTTCAGAGAAAAAAAATTGAAGTGTTTCCCTATATCAGTATATGTAAAGCTGTGACAGCTGGGTCAAATTTTACCCCAGGGTCAACATTTGAAAAACCTGATAGAGGACAATAAGCTGATGTTAAATACAAAATATTAAACCTTAAGCTCTTATTGTTTCAGAGAAGAAGATTTTTGAAGTTTTTCCCTATATAAATCTATGTAAAACTGCGACCCTGGGGCTAGGCCAAATTTGACCCCAGGGTCACCATTTAAACAAACTTGGTAGAGGATCCATAAGCTAATAATTAAACAATGTTAAACCTTTTTCTCTTGTAGTTTCAGAAAAGAAGATTTTTGAAGTTCTTCCCTATTACTCTATGTAAAACTGATCCAACAAGGGCCACTAAGCTCCCAATTAAAGAAAAAAGAACCAAGGTTTAAAAAATGAACCCATGACCCAAGGTTTCTTATAAAAAAAAAAAAAAAAAAGTATGCCTACAGTAAGATTTGAACCCAACCCTGGGATTTCCAGTGTACATTACCAAATATTGAAAAGGTGCCATAACTCCGGTAGTTCGATCTGGCTGGTTTTCAAACTCCTCCGAGCTTTCATTGATATCAACAATCTGGCCAAGTTTGGGAAAGATCGAATAAAAAATGAAGGCGCTAGAGTGTTCATAAGGCTGAAAATTACATTTTTCAATAATTCAAGGGTACATAATTCTGGTGTTCCTGGTCGGATATAGCTTGTTTTCGAACGTGTCCGAGCTTTCATTGACATTAACAATCTGTAAATATCGGATGAAAATGTAGGCCCTATTGTCTTAAAGAGGCAAAATATATCATTATTAACTAAACCAACGGCCATAACTCCGCTGTTACTGGTTTGATCTGACTAGTTTACAGACTTTTCTGAACTTTTATAAATATAAACAATCTGGTCAAATTTGGTAAAGATCGGATGATAATAAAGGCCCTATCGTCTTAACGAGGCAAAATATAGCATAATGTTTGACTAAATCAAGAGACATAACTCCGCTTTTACTGGTACAATCTAGTTGGTCTTTGAACTTGTCCGAGCTTTCACCAATATTAACATTCTGGTAAAGCTTGGTAAAGATCGGATAAAAATGAAGGCAATATCGTCTTAACGAGGCAAAATATAGCATTTTTAACTAAATCAAGGGCCGTAACTCCGCTGTTACTGATCCGATCTAGCTGGTTTTCGAACGTCTTAACAAGACAAAAGTTAAGGCCGGACGGACGACGGACGGACGAAGGACGATGGACAACTCGGCATAAGCTTATAAGCTCTGCTGGCCGGAAAGAATTGACTGAAACATGTGCTCAAATCAAAATACTGTTGCTATTACTTTGATGTTGATAGCGTTTATGTTAAATACCACACAGGTATGATTGTACAGCCATGGTAAATCGCAGACAATTTAGGATCATGCTAATTAAAAATGAACGGCCACCCTTTTGGTAGTATTATCAATTCACAAATTTAACTCTTAAACTTCATATGAACATTTTTTTATAGTCCCGGAGAGAAACATTTATTTAAAACCGCCACTTAGTTATATGTATAAATAAGTATTATTTGCATGACGTAGATACTACTTTTACCACTGTGTGACTGCACGGGGAAATGAGGTAAATCTGAATTGTATAGCTGCACAACTATTGCCAGATAATTGATAAATACATTTACTTGTGGATTAATTTACATACGTTGTACGGCCATGTTATCAAGAAGAGCGTCCGCAGACTTCCTATGTCTCGGGTGCTTTGTTAATGTATTTTTAATACAACTATAGTCTTTAATTTTGCTTGAGAGATAGCTTCGCTTTGTTCTTGGTCTTTGACTAGCGTACAATGTTCCTGTCTTGAATTGAATTGAATTGAATGTTGTTTAACGGCTCATCAACACAGTATAGGTTATTTAGAGCCGCCCCAGAGAGAGGGGAAGGATACATAGGAATCCGGGAACCTGCCCTACTCTTATTATCGAAGAGATTCCTATGGTTCTAAAACGTGCTCGGAGGATAGACAAAATATTACACGGGACCGCCCGGTTTACGTCCCCATCCGACGGACGAGGCTAAGGTAAAGTGTCTTGCCCAAGAACACACCGACGGAACTCAGTGGCACCACGGAGGATTGAACCCGGGGCCTCCGGTTACAATTCCGCCGCGCTACCGACTGCGCCACGCCAGTACCTGTCTTGAACCTCGAATACATTGCATTGCTTTTGCACTGTTGATTTTGTTTTGTTATTGTAAACAACATACCCGTTCTGTTCTGTCATTTAAGGAGTAAATATTATTTTATAGAGTTTTGCAACTAATCCCGATCAGATTCAAAAAACAGGTTTTGTGCGAGGCTCGACAAAATTTACACATGCACAATCTCTATAAAAATCTAATCTTATAATGTTTGTGTATACAATTTCCCCTTATCGTGCTTATGGAGTCTTTAATGAATACAAGTCATGCACTCAGAAGATAAGTTCTAACACTCGACGTCATGTTGCACTTGAAAAGGTGTGCGAATTATGCAATGCAGCACTCACAGAAGGCGGACACCTAACGTGTGACATCGTTTTCAAAAGGTTTATACATGTTATACAACTCGTTTTTGAGTAACCTTTTTTTCTTATGCATATGGACAGTCGAAGATAACGGACGCAGTTGTTAAAGGGACACGGCACTCTTGAAGTTGTTATCAAGCATTAAAATGTGCCTCTCGGTTGATTAATATAGTATCCTTTTGACTTTAAATCTGCTTGCATATATTGTAATACAATTTTGAGTTTTCAACATTTCTTATGTTTTTCTTGCCTTATTCTTACATTGTTTTGAATATATTATTGGTGAAATATAATCAACTGTTAGTAATATAATATGCAAAAACAAATTTACTTTATACAATTCTTATAATTAATATTAATGACTGAACGAACGCAATTTATGTAGAAAACCTAACGGGACGCCGTGAGTTTTAACAAAATCCAGATTGCCTTGTGTCCCTTAAGACGTTTGTTTTCCGGGGCAGATATAATGATAAGTAGTATGAATAAAGAATATTGACCGAGACTGTGGATGGCTGTGCCGGAACTTCAAAAATACATGAATCAGTGAATCAGAGCAATCAGCAATTAAATTTTCTTTGAATAACATGTAAATTATTTATATTTCAATTAGTTTTCAATATTGTCAAGTATTTCCCAACGCTACAGCGGCATGCTTTATTTATATCTGGTTTAAAAACTCGGGAGTAATGAACAGTTTCTTTAGATTGTCGAAACTGTAATACGTGGTTCTCGTTCTTTTCGCTATAGTATAGTAATAGTATTTCAAGGTATGAAATCACTAATTATTTTCCCCATAGACACCAATTTTAAAGCGTCAAATATTAATGATTTGCTGCAAATATAACTCAAGTATGGATAATGCAGCAGTGTAATGTTCATATAGAAAACTCATTTTCCCCTTGAAAAATCACCGGAAAAGGTGGGGTCACAAGACATGTAAAAACGTTCTTGTTTGTTTACTAAACAGGTCAAGGGTACAGCTGTTATCATGATGGTTGCTCACAAAGTGTAAGCATAGAGTCCAAATTTCGAAAATGTTCATCAGTGATCCAGTAAAACTTATTAATAAGCTTCTGATGCATACAACCACAACTCGAATAAAAATGGGATGTTTTCCCTACTTATAATCCCCATTTCCATCAAAAAAGGAGGGATTACCTTTTATTATAGGAACTACCTTCGACTACACCTCGGAGGTTTACATGTAATTAGTGGTGGTAAACCTCAAAAGAATAGGGACCCACCGCACTATCAGTTTATTTTTAGACCTTTAATTTAGACGCGACTCAAAACGAGACGCAACGCGGTAATTAATAGTTACTGGTTCTCAAAGATAATCTGAGCAGTAATAGTACAGGGGTGTATTGCATTTTGTCAGTACATGTAGTTTCTGGGATAGTAGACTTCAGTTCAGAGAGTAACACTGTTTAGTTTGTTTCTATTTTTAACAATTTGGAAGTATTTGTTAAGTCCAAACAAACCCACATATTCACAAATGTGTTAATAAAAAAGTATGAGAGTGGACCTTTGGAAACGGCCGAACACGATTAATACAAAATAATGCAGTCTCGGTTCAATTGAGACTGTTCATGAACGGTAGTGAAATATGCTTGCTACCGTTCACGCCCTCTAGCCCAGGGTTGAGCAGAACTCAATATTCATAAAATCAACCGTACAGAATTATAACCATCCCGAAGAAAATATCTAAATAAATTCTATGTCCCGAAGAGCGAAATAATTAAGTGGAATTTAGTAGGGAGAAGCGGTTGTGAATCCTGCACAAATAACAGTCAAAACACTAAATTAAAAAGCAGACAACAGATCCTATGAGTGGTTAAACAATACCCAGAGCCTTTATCGGCCAGAGTAACGTATGTTAATTCAATATTCTCACCATTATTTGATACAACCTGAGCATAATTTCTAGTAATGTTCATAATACTTCAACTAAGGTAGAGAAATACAAGCTTTAACATTCAAAAACATACTGTTTTAATAATTCATTTGCACATATTTAACAAAATGCATAACCTACAAACACTTTGGACTAATATAAAACAAAATATCGTGATACGTATCGCGATACGATGTATCCGTATACCATTATATCGCGATACAACAACTGACATTAACCATCTATGGTCTTATATATTGTTTTTCTGTTTTCTTACCATGTAGTTATTGTATTCATTATTTTATTTAGATAAGACATTTGAATGTAATCATTTTTTCATTTATTGCACCTCGCACAAAATTCTAGGAATTTCATTGGATTAGAGCGGTCACATGGTGACCCTCTATTATTCTATAGTGGGTCAGTAGATTTCATAGAGGGTCACTAAAACAATATGGACTACAATTCCGATTCAAAGTTTATATCATTTGCAAATAGTTCTTTAAGGCGTTTGTAACAAACATAATAAGTACATTTAATAATGTTTTTAAACTGTATCGGTCGTGACATCACGTCATGACGTCGAATTGCGCGAACGTCTCAATGATGTTGACGCTCCATTAAAATGGGTTAAATATCGGCGTTTGCCTTGAAAAAGGTGCTCGATGCAATAAAGCAGTTATTGCGTTTATTACTGACCCCCTACAGAAATATGTGGGGTCAGTCAGATATATAGGGGGACTCGGCTATCGCCTCGCCCCCTATAAATCTTACTGACCCCACATATTTCTGTAGGGGGTCAATAACAAACCCAATAACTAATAATGTTATACTATTTATAGGGCCAGTTCAAAGGGTCAGCTAAAAAATAAACAAAAACACTCCGTTTATAGATATATCAACAAGGAATTGGTGTTTTCACATTTTAACATTAACTTACAGAATCGCGGAACACAACGTCCTCGTATTATAAGTTGACATTTTGTCAATTGAACAACATTGTGTCTGGTGAGCCCCGATTTTATTTCCGTACAATTCAACGGAAATACGCCATAGTTTAATAAGTATATGAAACGTTATACTCATACTTAATATCTAGGCGGCACCTATAGATTCATTTCTATGGCTATTATTTTGAAACAAAAGTGTTCATGTTCAAATGTTCTGGCGGGCCTGTGATACTTTGTATCACAATTGTTGTCGCAAGATGACCCTATAGTGGTTGGGGCTAACTCAGGAAAGAATCAATGACGGTGAATGCATTTACATAGGTTTAATGCAACTTTTAAAATATGATAAATATATATACAACTATCTAAACAAACAAGCGAATACACAGATGAAATATGAAAAGAATGTTCTCATGAACGTTTAAGACGTTCTTAGTATTGTAACAAATACTGAATGTGTCGACTGATTATATACGACACTAAAGTGTTGTTAAAGTTATAACAATGTTGATCTATGATCTAGCGCGATAACTGTTATGCGCGAGAGCTCATGATGATGATGATGCGCGAATCCAATGAGTGATTGTCATCAAATGCCTTCTATAAGGGTTGATGACGTGATATGTAAGATGATTAACCTCCACTGAGGTTGTGGATGATGTTCCTCCAGTGAGGACTGATAACGGGCCCACCTCGTGTCTCGGGGTTGTCGCTACTAGAACCTGGCCATGCTACGCAGGTACGGGGACAGTCTCCACCGCTCTTAACGTTATGCGTGGAAGCTTAGCTCTACTCCGTAAGGCTTACATCCACACCTGGATGGCTTATATCCAAACCTGGATGGCTTATATTCAACCCTTGATGGATTATATCCAACCTTGGATGGCTAAGACTGTAATTATACATACGTTTTAGATGTCGGGTGATAAACATAACAATCTTGCATAATTACATTACCCAAACAAATCATTATTTAATAAATATATGTAAGCTGTACTAATGATGAGTAGCAATGTATACATATTCTACAACGCCATGTATACGCCATGTACGTCGCTGTTAATCAATGCCCTAATACATGTAATATACAACGTTATCAAATCACTCGTATATTACACTCACTGAGTTATCCATGCACACATGTATGTCAACTAATGCCCATATTATATAACGCTATGTATACGCATCGAACATTTATACTAGTCACTCATCTCATTGTTAACTAATGTTAACAATCGTGTATCACAATCACTGAGTTATACGCCAACGTTAACTAATACAACTATTATCCACTGTTTTCAAATTAATATTGTTTTACACTTAATGATCAATTACAATAATTACATCTAATAAAGTAACTTCAAAAGCATATGCTAGTGTCAAGTTAATGTTTGAGAAACATCAAAGCTAACCGGATGTCGTAACCGCCAACCAAGATGGCGCCGCCCACGGAATACAAATGTACGATAAAGGTTAATACAATAAATACTGACCCTATATTGCCTGTGAATTTCGCCGTCCAACCCCTGCTCCAAACAAAGCAACTATCAAGCAATCCCGACCAGAACTAGAAGACAATGGATTTTATAGCAAACTTTACGCCCAAACCATTATTTCCCCCGTTCAGTCCGTGACATACGTGGCTAAATTCGAAGTATTATAATCTACACGAAAGGACCCTTACACAATTTTGCCGTTTAAGGAGATATACTTATACTTTTACATGCATTAGCACAAAACTAAACTTATTAAACGGCCCCTCTGGCGGCCACTTAAAATGTGCACGCTTTTACGTGCTATCTGAATATATCATGGATATTGTGAATTTGTTCAACAATGGATTAGGGTGTAACTAACAAGTACTTACAAGAGCTATGTCCGACCAATACACTCTACCCGTGACATTTTGTGACAATTATCTAGTAACCTTTATGACTGTCTCCATAAACAAATCCTGTTTTACTTTGTGAATTGCCGGTACCAGAATAATCTTAATTATCCAGACCTCTCTCGAGACTTCTGTTAAAGCTTGTAATCAGCTACGCATTGACTAATTTATCATGCAATTAAATTTAATTCCACTAGAGACAGCAAGACAATCCAAAACATAATATTTTAGTGCATAGAAATCAAAGTTAACCTGAAACGTATCAGATATACGTGTCCCATCAGTTTATGCCATGCCCTGCTCTCAAAACAGACACCTGGTTAGTATAAGCAGTGCCAATGTTTCAGTTAAGAAACTGTCCGGCGGACGTGTCAGAAAGATCAAAGGCTGTAGTTGTTAATACACTATGTTAAACCGACATAACGTGAACTCTTTTTCTTAACAATACCAATAACAATCTGCGACAAGAGGTACATTTCACATTTAATGAGGTATTACATTATACATACCTATATACTTAAAACAATTGAAACATTAATCTTAAGTGAATGTCTATTTTGAATGAATCCACGAAGAATTTAATTCACAAAGGCGACCCATGCATTGTCAAATATTGATATAGAATGGCATTTGACGACTGCACTCTTAATTCGCACAAACTGCTATCAGGAAAACCATATTATTGATGCACCGGTATCCAAACAAAGCTTATAGAGTATACATCTGTAAAAATAACCGTGATCACTAAAGGTGAACTATTTCGCTGGGTACCGATCCTTAAGGGTAAACGTTTGAAGTTCATAATATTTTTAGAAAAATACTTATGTGATAGAACTTCTGGTCAATTTGGAGTATGATAACTAGTTCCGTAAAGTTTTGAATTGTTGAATACAAATGATCTGTTCAATCAACATTTTTCTAGTTTCTCGTCGTCGATCAAATTAGATGGGACACGGACGTGAGACGAGAAAGCGTAGAGTATTTTCTAGACTGGTATCAGTCCGTAATTAACTATTATTATAGAATTTCCTTAGCACTGAAAGAGGCAAATATCTCCACTTATAACGTGTATGGTCTTATCTGATTAGTCCTTGATAGTATAACCTTTTAACTATTATTATTGAATTTCCTTAGCACTAAAAGAGGCAAATAACTCCACTTATATCTTGTATGGTCTTATCTGAACATTAAGGACTGGAGAAATCCATTCAACGACCGGACAGCCGAGTGGCTGGTAATTTATCATGTTTCATCAATATGGTCAAGCTGATAGCCGTGATGATCAGGGGTAATAAGGTTACAGTTATGCCCTTACAACAAGAGCCATAAAGTTCATACACTTAATGCCAGTAAAACAACCAATGGAATGAAGTCCCAGAGTGCTAGTTAGACGTACTAAAAATATTCACACAAAATTGGACCTACAAAACATGTAACAAGGATATAATTGAAAGTAATTAAATATCTGTGTACATTATGTGAAGAAAATATTCTGAAGTCAAAGACTCGCTTAAAACTCTTTCATTAATATGTAAAAAATCACGTATATTAGCGATTGACATAGTTACACGTGGTTTGCGTTTGGTGTTATCAGATTTAAGAACATAAGCACTAGAGCTTCGCTTTCGACTGGAATATGTAGAAACAGGTCAATACTAGGGTCTTTTGAAATACTTCCTTGTTGATAAATAGTATCATTAAGGTCCGGTGGAGAAATGGTGTTTGCAAGATTTCTGCCCTCTTTAACTCTTCAGTGTGTCTGGGTTTTATTTAAAGGTTTTAGAGGTATTATTATAAAATGTTATGTTGCACCGGTAGAGTAGTGCAATTATTAAAACTATGACCTAACTCACGGAACGGTACACATAGTATTTTAGTGTTTTTTTTATTTACATGAAATCCATAATGTAGTTCCGCCTTAATTCCATTAAGCGATGGGATAGCTTATATTAGCAGGGTTTTATAACAGATATTTTGAAAAAATTTACTGAAAAATGCGAAAACCTGTTTATAATTACCTATTAAAAAATTTAATTTTACAGTATGCAAACTTTTTAAGTCTAAATTAAGGTTTTATTTTATACCCCAGCCAACCCCATTTCTGCTACTTGGAGAAGGGGTTGGATGGGGTATGAACGTTACTACTCGGACCACGTAATGGAACTATTTAAAGGTTGACCTTTTTGTATAAGATACTGTTTATCTAACCATAAATCATTTCATGTCAAAATTTAAAGACGTGAGATGTACGTCAATCGAAATTTGAAGCTACACATACATTAAACATTCTATCATAATTAAACAGCTGATTTAAAGTTCTCCGGCCATGTTTTGTTTCATGAAGTTGACAACATGTTTATGTTTCTTTAAATCGAAATCAATACACAACAATAGATATTTATAATTCACACATTGCAATATCAGTGAAAAGCGAAAATACGATTTTATTTGATAACTTAGAAAACTTTGAACAGGCAAATTAATCCACAGGTAAATGTATTTATCAATTATCTGGCAATAGTTGTGCAGCTATATAATTCAGATTTACCTCATTTCCCCGTGCAGTAACGCAGTGGTAAAAGTAGTATCTACGTCATGCAAATAATACATACAACTTATTAGCGGTTTTCAATATGCTTCTCTCCGAGACTATCAAGAAATGTTCATATGATGTTTAAGAGTTAAATTTGTTAATTGATAATACTACAAAAAGGGTGGCCATTCATCTTTAATGGTAGACATGCAAAGTAAATGATTGCAACATTTGCTACTCTTAGCATTCTACTTACTTATAGAGAGAAACTCCCAGCGCCTTGAACCAACTACCTTTCTGAATGGAGACTTTATTATTGTTTAGTATGCGGGTTTTTTAATTGACAGTGGTCTGTGAATACCATATTTCTTGTTCGACATTTATACATACTTGTATGTGATTTTTTCTCAACACAGGTGATCCAAGAGGAGTTAAAGGCTAATGTGTGAGATACGAAAGAAACTTTCGTATCAAAAATCCGTAAGGAATCATATTTGAAACATGACGGACGATAAAGAGGGTTCCAACACTATATACAAGTATCTAGCTTTAGATCACAGGAATTGTAAAGGAAAGCCCTGACAGAATGGGCACACAACCTTCACCATCGTATAAGTAATAGAACCATCTATCCGTTTATGTTGTTGATGATTCACTTTTAAATGTTTACATATTTACACTCCTTTAAGTGTACGTTGTTGGCTGACTGTGAATGTTACAGTTCTTGCTTGACTTTTGCTTATACGCACATTACCCTTGCTGCCCATTTTCAACCATTTTATGTTCGCAGTGTTTCACTTTCAAATGTATATATGTAAGACCCATATCGTTGATCGTTTCCAGACCGAGGACATATTTTAAAATCGAGGGCCGATCCCATAACGATGGCCGATTTATGTTAAGCACAGATACATAATTAAGGTTTACTGATTACACTGACAACAATCCATAAACTAGTACCGACTATATAGCAAACTGTAATTACCCCCTGTCTACATGTATCTGTAAAACTGTATTCATGTTTGTATAGTTCGACTATTATCAATAACGTTTGTTCTTGCATGACGATTTGATTAGATTTACTATTTCCCAAATAAACAGTTCACTATTTCTCATGACAATGTTACGTAACATACCGACTGTATATCGCACAACTGTTACAACAGATGCACATACCTTTCTTTTTAACTGCAGGTACATGCTTCTTATCTGACATTCAAATTACAATAATAGGTTCCTTCAGGTTCAAGCCGCAGTATGTTTATTTTCAGCCCTAACGGAGATGATACAGACTTTGTGTCAAGTATTAGCGTATAATAGGACCACCGGGTTTGCATTAAATCACCAGATGTATCCAAACGTAAATTGAAACAACTAAGTTGAAAATAGCCCAAATGTAACAGGCTATGTGAACGTTTTAAAACAAGAATCAATACTTGATGTGTAAACTGATGTACTATTACACAGTATCATCTGAACTGACTAAGGTAGTGTGCTGGGCCAACTGGTTTATTTATAGGACATGTAATGTTTGTGTTAACACGAAGTTGTAGCATGGTCGGTGACATTCCTTTGATGAATGCAGAGCATTAAATCGTTTAATTTAGGGTAACTAAAGGGGCGTGGCTATGCCGTACTACAACTACCCATATATTGGAATCTAGAGTACGGACACTATGATGTCACAGTGTTACTAAGTTCATCATGCTACAAAGATAGAGTCTGTCTCAGCTCGTTGGTTATTTAACGATCTCGATGGGCTTCGCCTATCTCGTTGTTTAAATAAGCCAACTCGCTGAGACCAGACTCTATCTATTATTTAACACATGTCAAACATTACATGTGCTATAAATAAACCAGTTTGCCCAGCATACTACCTTAGTTAGTTCAGATGATACTGCGCAATAGTACATTAGTTTACACATCAAGTATTGATTATTTTTTGCATGGTTGATAAAGTTTATTCACTTGTATTGATTGGAATGCTCCTTCAGTTATAAGGCTTCCGAAAAATCGTCTCTTGTTTTATTTTGCGTTTCAATAGGCCTCCTATGCCTTTAATTGCATAGGTCGATACAGATTTTAATAATCTAAAACATACGTTTTGCAGAGCATAGTTATATATTACGTGGTTGCACCTTAATTCCATAAAGCGATGGGAAAGCTTATATTATCAGGATTTTACCACGGATATTTCGACAATAAAACACGTTTGAAAACGTTTTTTACTGAAAAACAATGCGATAACCTATTAAATAGTTTAATTTGACAATATGCAAACTTTTTAAGCCGAAATTAAGGTTTTATTTCATACCCCATCCAACCCCGTTTTCGCTCCTTCGAGAATGGGTTGGATGAGGTATGCAAGTAAATATGCGGACCTCGTAATGGATATCTCAAATATATAAAAACAATCCAATAAATAACAGTATGTTAGCGGGAACTTCAATGTTAGTAACCTTGACCTTGCTCTTTTTGATTTAGTTTGTGGTACAGTGCTGGGCCTAAATTCATCCCATGTTTGAGCACAAGAATCAGACGCAGACTCAAAATCTCATTTTTTTTTGCAAACCCTATCAACACAAAAGTATGGGTAAGAATTGCAATTTTTAGACATTTTCTGTTAAATTACTTTTAAAATTACTTGTTTCTGTAAGTAAATATAGTAATTTGCTTGTAAAATTGTTTTTATTTGAAATTAAAAACTTAAAAATGTTGAGTTGAGTCCGATTCTTGTGCTCAAATGTTTGATGAATATTAGGCCTGGCCTTCATATAAGACAATAATTCTACTCTGCGTATATCATTTCAAATGGAGAAAGTCATAAAAATGCAGGGTTTGCTTTGCATCATTTAATACAGAAAATATCCAGCTATCGTTTGCTAAATCGCACATACGACGTACCCATGATTGATACTTTTCCATATATATATATATTGTTTTAACTTTGCTTTTCTGAGCGAGTGGTCATTATCTGTAAGTGGAAATCGTAATAAATTACAATAAATTACAATGCATAATGAATGTATCAACACTTTCGTCTGTCAGGTCATAGTTTTAAACTGTGTCACTTTCAACTGGTGGAAGATATTATTTAACTATTTATGACATTGAATCCTGTCTGAACGAACAGCTTTCCGTTACTGTCTTCTAAACTTAAATCTTATCAATACAAACAAAGAATCCGCTGGCGTTGACTGGTACAGTATGGACACAATTCAAAGGATCCCGACATTGATATAGATGTTTATGGTTTCTTATTTTCGGACAAGTCATTTTTATAAAGAGTTCGGAAGATGCGCAATGGTTATAGTTCTACTGGTTTTAGGCTCTATGCTGTCATTAAGATGTCCTTAATGATTGTTATTTCATTGAAAAAGCGTTTCTTTACCATTTGGAGGAAAACAAGGCTTTCATTTTTTAAATAATGGCGGTTGGGGCGGATTGGGCGTGCGTGTTGGAGTGGGGTTGGGAGAAAGAAATTAATATTCTGAACAAGTTTAGTGAATATTGGATGAATTATAAAACATATATTGAATTAATACAGCAAGACAAAGGACATTTTATTCAATAAAGGGCTACAACTCTGACTATATCTGCTCATATTTGGATGGTTATTTAACTTGTTCAAGCTTCTGTGATAAAGGTAAGTTAGTGAATATCAAAAACGAATTGCTTAAAAGGCAAGGATTAGTATTTTTGAACAAGTCAATGGCCATGACACTGCTGTCGTCTATGACAGAGGTAACTTCATGTTTTGAAGTGATGTAGAGGACAGCAGGAGTAGGGCTTTGAGCCTGATAAGGCTGATTGTTTAAATTACCCGAGCGTTTTTTATATTAACATGTTGAACAAGTTCGATAGGGATCGGGAAAAAATAGGTGCTAGGGGTTTAACAAAGTAAACTTTTACCATTTAAAATTATTGAATGGCAATGGTCGACCGTATTGTCTACATTGCAATTCCGGCTACGTTCGAAATTGTTTTTTGTATTTATAACGACGAAGTGCTAGGTCAAAATCTAAACGTATTGCTTTGCTAGCATAAAGTCAGGGTATCAGAAAATGGTGTTATGTTGCTGTTATGTTAACAATATGGCGGTTATCCTCACGTCGCGGCAGGTATTGTTTGTGTTGGATATCTGTGGGGTTATATTAATCAAATATAGATAGTACAAACGGCTATGAGGCATTGAGTTTGACTCCAAATGCCTTTCGACCGGAATCTAATAGGATGCATGCCAGTATTATTAAATCAATATGGATTCCTACTTGATATAGCAAAATGTCGATGTACTCAATTAGACAAGAGAGTATAGTATCGTGTTCGACAGAAGTGTATTGTTTCCTGAAACTTGAAATTGTATGTACGTATGCGGCATTGCTCAAATGACTCTCCCTTGTTCATGCTAAATGGTTGAAGAGTGTTGAGTAGATTTGTTTATTTTAACACTGATATAGGAAAGAAAAAAAAAAGAACGCAACTCGGGAATTTCCGCTTTATGATTTATATACTACATTCTTTCACGTAATATTCTAGAGAAATCTCAAAATCTTTGCAAAACAAAAGCTGCAGCTAGTTAGAGAATTCCAGAGTTGCGTTCCATTTGTCCTTTAGTACACACAGAAGTACATATAACAGTCGAACAGGAAATGTAGCATTCAAGGACCACAGTCAACCAAAAACAGCACAGAAACAAACAATAATTACAAAGATGAAAAAGGCAAACTATGATATCACAAACATAAAAATGATTGATAACATGGCTACCGCCTTGGAACGATCAGTGGCAAAAAATGTCGCTTGGGTTTAAAACGGTATCTAGGGTGCACCAAACCTCACTCTTACCCTATTGTAATCCCAATAAAACGGAACAGTGTAAATGGAGATATCACTGCCGGGTTATATTCTCTAACGAACAAGAAAGCATTTACCGAGAGGTGTCACAATGATTATAGATCTCATTTGCATCTGCCTTAGAATCTGGTGAAAGACTCAACATGAAATCTCTTCCATTGCAATACAAGAAAGAATCTGCGATAAGAGGTGTACAGTTCTTACCCATAGCGATAGCAACAATTTGTCTATAAACGGTAGCTACATACCTGATAAAAATTAGTGTCTAACAGGGAAATGAGTGATTCACAAACTTCTTGCATGTCCACTTAGTGTAATTCTTTAAAATGCCGTTAGCAAAAATGCTGTAATATGTTTACAGGACTAAAATGTAGTTTTTTCTCTAGTGAAAGTATTTTGAATGAGAACAATCTAGTCTTTGATAAGGTTGTGTGGTAAGGTTGTATATGGTGTTGAAAATCATAAGTACGTATCAATGAAAATGCCACTGTCAGTGGCAAAAAAGGCCGATGGATGTTTAAACCAGGTTCTAGGATGCACTGAACCTCACTCTTACCCTATTGTAAGACCCTCTATATACCAAACAGGTACGCTATGCTAGACAACATATCATATCAGGCAACGAGCTTTGAATCTTAGAAGTTAGGATGATACTGAGGAGACGGCATCTTGATCTGCTCCATGTATTTAAAACTATATACACCTTGTAATGCCTTAATACATTTATTGAAATGCTAATATGGGGATTATCAATGACATCTGTTAATGCCAAAATATTACAATTACATAGGTAAGAGCGTTTATATTACCATTACATAAGCGTTTATATAGGAAGATATTGACTACCTCTTCTTTATGTGTTTATACCATTCAATATCGGGCCGGTCATGTGACTGATGACGTGTGTCTAGTGTTGCTATGCACCTGTTTGTGTTAGTTCATTTGCATTACATTTTCAGTTACGTAATTGTAGTTTGAAAACGGCCGCACGGTATCAGTGTTTGTATTAAGAACATGCGCGTATCAAATGCTAGCAGTAGTGTTTTATCAGCTTGAGCATTGCTGCATTGAACGCAAAATCATATTACTAGATTTAATGAGATTTAAATAAAATGGATTTTAAATTTTAAAGCAGAAAACGTGTTCGAAATATAATTTATATTTAATTAGACAAAGCTATAATTATTGGTAAAATAAAATAAAAATACGCGAAATGTTCTTGAAACAGATTTTTCAATTTTAAATTAGACTTTATACATAAATGATACGTGATATGTATGCCTTGTTTGACAGAATTATAAATGAAGATTGATTCAAACTAAAGACAAGCATATATTTAACTGTTTTAAGTTTGCATATTCTTCTATGTATGCGTGTTCTTGTTCAAAACGCTACCGCGCAAACATGCGGTGCAAAAAGTCATATTAATTTCAATCGGAACCACTTTAATGTTCGCTTAACTGGATACACGATCCAAAATATGGCCGTACCTGCTGTTGCCGATTGTGTGCGTTGGTGGTTTTTTTGACACTATATTAGTCCTTCAACATGGCTGAGTCAATTGGACTCTGTGAGCTTAACTCAGTCAACAGCAGTACGAATCTGATTCCGAACTTAGTTGCCGACAAGAAGTTCAATTACTTCTATCTCTATATATATTTCCTGACGTAAGTATGTGTTTTTCTTATTTTTCGGACTGCGTTGTGAATTTAATGAATTCCTTCAGTTCCAGTAATAGAATAGCGCAGTCAATATTTATTATGCAGAAGATAAGTCTGTTGAACGCTTTATGGCTGAGAAAGAAATTATAAAACTACCTATGGTGTATTCAGGGTGTGAGAATCGGATGTCCAAACAACGTAAAATTATCGAAACTCATGCCATCCACCTAAGTGACAAAACAATTCGATTCCTGAGAATCGCTTTGAGTATTCTAATGTTAATGTATCCGAGCTGTCAGAGATAATAATAAATACATAGCATTTTCGTATATGCCAAAGCATTTTGTTAGAAACTGGGACCATACACCGCTGGCTATAGAATGGTATTTTATTACCGCATTGAAGGTTCCATTTACACCGTCATATGTAATCACTTTTGGGATGGCTCAAATATTCATGCTATTGCCATTTTAAATATTGAGTTCTGTTCACCCCGAGGTTTCAGGGCGTGAACTGCAGCAACCATGTCTTACTATTATTGGACTGAAATAGTTTTTTATATTATATCGTGCTCGGCGATTTTCATTTCCCCCTTTCATACAGCTGTTATGGCAGTACCGGATCCCTAACGGTAAAACGACTGCAAGCTTTATAAACTTTGCGATAAACTATAAACTTTATACAGTTTTAGAAAGATTATTACCTCATCCAATAAACAATACTTATTTCGATTTAATTTGCCATTGATGATGAGGCAACCTTTCCTGATGAAATACACCACTATTTATGTCAGCAACGGATCTTTTTGTGAGTAGCGGATAGTGCCCCCTGTTTGACACAGACAGATAACTCACTCCTGTTATTGTCATCAGGGACTTTCTCCAAACATCAAATAATAAATGTGCAAGTGGTTGGAGTTTGATTTTATGGCACATCCAGCACTTTACAAAAGTTAAAGTACAGTATCACAAGGGGTTAAAATAATCAAACTCTAACCAAGACGAAACAACTAAAATGTTTTATTTGTAACTTAACCAATTTCCTTGGCTAAGTTTCTAGGCTCATACTTATTCATAAATAAAGAGACATTTGATAGATCTACATAATGTAAATAAATATAAATCTGGAAACAATTACATTAAAATACACCATCATAATACTCATATTTTTTTAACAGCATCATGTTATCTTATAAGTCAAAACTACTAATTACAATCTGGTAAGACCCCTTTATAACACATGCAAGTCTGCCTCGGTAGTAATCTCAATTGGCACCTTAAAGGGACTCTAAAAGAGTATGAGGGTGGACCGTTGAAACGGCCGAACACGACACATACGACATATTGCAGTCTCGATTTGATTGAGAGTGTTCATGAACGGTAGTGAAATATGCTTGCTACCGCTCACGCCCTCTAGCCCCGGGTTGAGCAGAACTCTAAGCCGCGATCTAAAAGAGAGGTTATTGTCAATCTTAGGACAAATGATAACCACCATAATCTGCTTCCGTTCATATGAAATGCACATTATTTAGACTTAAAGAGGCAAACGACGATCTTGAAGTTTTTATCAAGCATTAAAAGTAGCCTCTCAGTTTATTAATCTAGTATCATTTTGACTTTATACCTACATGCAGGCTATATTTTGAAATTAATAAATTCGAATGGATCATATTGCCTAGTTGTTAGTGAATATATATGCACATTGAATATGTATTTAAAACACATTATGATGGGTTTCATCTTCATGTAGATAGATAGATATCTACGCTTGATAATTAACAATAATCAAAACTACAAGTAAAACTACTATGTTAAAATCACAATATTTACTTAAATATTTGTATTACGGTCAAACGGACAGGTCAATAAAATCGAACTAAATATCAGACTACATTTATCTGATTCTCTAATAACTTTATTGACCCCTTCATAGTACCCCTTTGCCAGGCATGTCTGTTAACGTCTTTTTAAGCTGAGACAGAGTTTTATCTTTGTCCACACATTTTATAACAAACATAACTGCAAGACAGAACCACCACACCACCACATTTTTCATGTTGGGCTGGCCAAGGTGCAAAACTGGGGATAATAGGCTCTCCGGTGAGTTCTGCTGATACAGTAACGCCAGTATCAAGGATATACCCGGAAAAAAAGCTTATCCTTTTGGGGTATGCTCACTGGGTAGGCCAGCAATATCTGCTAAAGTTAACTGACGCATGGGTTAGTAACACGATATTATGAATATAAAGGTGGTTTAGTGTTTACCCTACTTTTTAAACCAATCAGATGGCTCAGAAATTCAAATACTAGCTCCAGTTATTCATGACAAATTTACTACCAGCGCTCTTCACATGTTAGAGGGTGACCTATGTAGAGAATCGATTCAACTGTGGTAAACACTAAGCCGGATAGAGTACATGGAGAAAAGTCGTCACCATTAAGAAACCTGCCTCTACATAGCCTCTTTCCTACACATCCACACCAGACATACACTTACATCACTAACGTTTGTAATCAGCAATTTATCAATTGATTACAGAACTAATGTAATTTTAAAAAGTCTTTAAAAAAAAGGTTAGGTATACTCCTTTTAAAAAAGAAAAAGAAAAAAAAGATGCACTCCCTTTAAAAATAATAAAAATAGATGCACTCCAGTTAATGGTACAGGCTACATTATTTCCCATAACAGGAATAACATGAGTCTTGCCTATCAAAGTACATTATCTATTTGCCAATTCATTTCTAAAAATGTCAAAACGATGCACAGCACTTTATAAATATAAAAAGATCGGATAGGGAAAGTAGCATTCAAGGAGGACAGTCAACCACAAAACACAGAAACAAACACGCAAACAGACAAACAAGAAGGCAAAATTAATAATAAATTCAAACGACATCACAAACACAAAAGGGTTGACAACTTATACAGACTAATATATGTCATTGATGCACGTTTGAATTATCAGACTTGCTTTTTATATTGTTTTTATAAGTTAATAACGATGAGTTGACATACTTTCTGATAAACTCTCAAACACATCATAGACGAAACAAAATCACTATTGAGACGATCCCCAATAAAAATGATCCGCTACTAACATATTTACTTCCATCTGATTTCAAGCTCATAACTTTTTAATTACAGCAGATGCATATTGGAGTCGATTGCATATGATAATTGAGACATTTAACATTTAAAAAAATGCATTTACTTTTGACATTTATCTGTAATTGTTTTTAACTCGCGAATTTTTAACCGGTGTCGACGTTGCTGCTGCAGAAATCAGCAGTACTCAGGCGCTTGCACATGCGTTAGAACGCTTGCAATTGGTGTCAAAACCATCATATAAATTCCGTAATTTTGCTCCGATTTATAGTGTTGTATCACTGTTCAGGTATGAACAGTCAGAAGTAAGATTTAAATAGTTAATACCGAGAAAAT